>VDFB02322738.1:0-66592 GCA_007258455.2 Sequoia sempervirens | reverse complement strand
GATAGTGAACATAATGTTTTTTGTGGATGTCATGGTACTGATAACGGAATGCAACTTTCGTCTACTATTTCTGATATATTCTAACTAAGAGATACAGAAAATAATGCAGGAAAAACAATTAACATAAAAAATATTTGTTCTTCTGATAACTATGACAGTCCACTAAACAAATAATTGATGTAACTCACTAGATGCCCATGTATTCAAAATATGGATCTTGGGATGAAGCAAGATCTGATAGATACATGAAATTTTCTAGTTGATTTACATTGGAAATCTACTTATGGAAATTGACTTTTGAATTTCCAAATCAAAATCTGGTTCATGACCTCCAATATCCCAATTGAAGTATAAAACTCTAGAAACCAAAAGATCTGATAGATACATGCAATTCTAACTTTATAAATTATAAACAATAAAATTCTGCTTAGACACAACCAACACACAAAACAACCAAAACTCTCACGTAAGCCAATTTTAATTATGAATGTAAATCAATCTTCAACATATTGTTATGAAATTCTTCAAAAAGTATATATTGGAAAAGAGCAGACATTAACATCAGTCTCCATCTGGGCAGTCCTATCATCCAACTCAGAAGGTCCATTCTAAAAAGAGCAGAACTTACAATACTAAAAACTTGCATAAGAATGTTTGCATCTTTCTATTGGATGTAAGAAATCATACCGTATATGAGCTTCTCTATTGTACCCGAACTTGACTAGGATATGCATATAGAACATCTAGTGTAAAGGTCCCTAACCTGCAAATGAGAGCACAAATATGGTTCAGAGGCATTGCTTTTCCGAAACAACAAAAAATAAGAATGAATATATGAATTTTTGACACTTCTCCTCCTAAGGGTGTGTGCAAAATATGCCTCAAAACAAAGACAGGTACTCGCAGAAGATTAGAACTGCTAAAAAAAATGCAAACACTTCTCTTTATAATGTGTATGCTAATCCCAACTTAGTTTTTGATTGCCATTTGATTTCAATATTTGGTCTTTTTCTTCCTGCAAGCACAAATCCAATGGTTACTTCCACTGCAAAAGACAAATCCAATAGTTACTTTCAGTACAAAAGACAAATCCAATGGTTAATTCCAGCGAAAAAGATGACATTGGTGATCGAAACAAAGATAATTTTACTTCAATTATATTTTAAGAGTTTTAATAATTAATGCATGAGATTGTGGATTTCCTTTCTCTATATAATCAATTATTTAAATTAATTATTTATAAATAAGGCCTATGTGGAGTGAAGAGGATTTCTTTCCTTTATAAAGTCAATTTTGTCAACCATTCCATATTTGAAAAATAAATCTCAACCAATCTGAGCATTGAGTAGCTAAAAATTATATTTAAATTATTTTTAAAGAAAGGCCAATCTGTAATTCAATTTATCAAGGATACAATTTATGATTTGTCCATCGACCGTCTGTCTGCAATTTAATAAGTTGAGTGAATTTTATTTAAGAGGTCCCACATGGATCAACTTCTCTTATGGATCTCAAGGTCTATTTCTCATGGTTTCCATGAAGTCAATTCTCTGTTTTCAGTTCCAGCCCATCAGTTTTTCAAACAAAATCATTGTGATACAATCATTGCATGATCTGAATTTCTATATGGACTATGCATAGTTTTCACCAGATTCATAAGGACCTTTATGAAAGAAAAGGATGTCTTGGTTTAGATGGTTAATGTTTCCAGCTTCTTGAGACTTGGATTGATTTTATCTTACTAGTTTGGCAACTTCATATCGTAGGAACTTGACCTTCATGTTTTATTTTCTTGGTTGTCCTTGAGTAAAGGAGGCAGTCATAGGGTGCATTGATTTTTCCCTACTTGTTTTCTTTGTGGCTCTGGAACCATAGCTACAGGTAGACATTTTTAAAAAGTTTATAATAAAACAAAAAAATAAAAAATCTAAATAATAAATAACTTAACTCAGCCTATATTATATTTTTATAAATATGTTTCCATGGATTCCAAATAGAAAGAACCCTGCTCCAACCAGAAATAACATACATATATCAGCATTAGTATATCCATAGTCCTAAGAATAATGAAGTGCATGGCATTTGACAACTCAATAGAAAAGTATAGTTTCCTACTTCATGTCATGAAAACCTTGCATGCATATAAGATCTTGATTCTAGTTTAACTGCTTCTCTATGAGATGAAAAACAACATCATAAGAAATAGAAAAAATGCAAATAACTTTGAACTATACAAAACAAACTCAGGAAAGGAAGTAGTAAAGAACTTGCAAAAATGTACACATTTTTTAAACCTCTATAAGATGAAAGGTAGCAAATCATACTTTCCTGGAACCAGTGCTAAGTAGTCAACTGCTGAGGGAAAACCTTGTGAAATGGCATATCCAATGACAAGAACTGTTGCTAGCCCTTTGCATAGTCTTGTAAACCCTGAAAGTAGAGGAGGCCCCTGAGATCAAGAATACTTATTTGTTATTTCAAGTTATGAGCTTAAATCTAATGGATGTCTATGGATAACCAATCAAAATATAGTTGGACAGAGATGCATACAAGCGCTTCATATCCCTTTTCTCCCTTGTAAAAGATCAACCACACTTCTAATTACATTTAATCCCCCAATGCAGTAGTAAAGGTTGATGTAAAGTCACTAACTGGTCAAGGAGATTGGTATATATTTAAACATAAAAAAATGAACCAAGGAAAGACGTCATGCTATTACCTAAGATGTAAGAAGTGATATAGCACAAGGTAATGCCCATTGCGGATGTTACTAACACCAAGGAGCTTAAGCATGAACATCAACATACATCCACCTGCTTACAGCTCAATGTTTCTAGATAAAATTGAAGGGCTTCCACCATAGAAATATTCAATATTAAAACAACAGCAGCATGGCCACTAGACATTGGACTTACGCTTTAGCAATTCATTGGACATGAAAAATTATTATTCAAATGGGATCTAGATTCCAGAGATCAGACATATTGCAAGATAGGAAAAACAAGTCACAATGGTCAATTACTTCTGAAGTTTGGATTCAAAATTTAGGACCTAAGAAACAAGACAATGACATTATTTTAAAGTAGGTGAGCATAGACAAGTGAATTACTGTGGTATATAAAATAGAAAAAATAACAACTTCAAAAAGTATATAAAAGTTCCCAACAATCGACAAAAGACTCATAGAGATAGAATTTACACTTGGTGTTGTACAAAATTATACTATATACAAGTACCCTCCAAACGGCAATAGAAATGGTGCCTAGGAGATAAGCCAAAGAAAGCTCTGCGATATCATAGACCTTAATCATAATTACATCAAGCCAATATGGTATCATATAAGGTCATAATATGAATATGTTTATTCAAGGAAATAGGATGACAATAAAGAATAAAGCTATTCTGGAAAGTAAGATGAGACTAGGATAAAACATTAGACATAACTCTAGGAATTAGGAATTAAAAAAAAGTGAGTAAAAGATAAGTCTATTCTAGGGGATGGTTCTTTAAAAAAATCATGTGATTTGGACCTCTCGTTAAACCAGCACACTAATACATTTAAGACTACTGGTGGTTTTTGCAATTCGAAGTGGCTCATCTGAGAGCTTTGGTTCTTTTCTCTACTGATAGCACTAGAACAGAGTTTTATTTTTTATTTTTATTTTTATAGTCAAAGGTGAGTTTATGAATCAATTCTCTTTTAGATCACAAAAATAAATATTTCATTATTTTTGGAAGTTTTTGTTTCCAGTATTCCCAAATTTCAGTTTGGAGCTAATCAATTAAATTTGGTTTGAGAATCAATTTTTTTTTACAAATATTTGTCTTCAGTTATTCATTGGCATCAAAGCAATTGGGCTCATAAGACATCACTGTAGATGTAAACCATAAAATGAATTTTACCACACATTATGTGTCTCATATCCAACATTTCTTGGACTATCCCTTCTCTCCCATCCTCAAGTAGTTTTTGATACCTGTAGGGAGGAACAATGATCAGTTTAGGCTACTAATTCTAGTTCAATGATATGCTCTTTTCTCTAAATGTTGATAGTCCAAAAGATATGCCTAGTAAGGCATGTAAATTTATCAATTAGATGTTGTAACCCATCATGTTGCTAGTTTTGTACCTTTAGCCTGCCATACAAACCATTTGTGAATTACACTAGAAAATACATAGCTTACCCTTAGCAATTTATTGGGCATTTTCTTGATTGAAATAAGTTTATTTGCACCAGGTTGCAGTCCTCTAACTGTGATCAGTTATCCTTTCTCAAATTTTGTAGCATATGATTAGTCATACATGTGTGACCATAATAAAGTATGAAAAGTAAAAGTCTCATTACCTGATGTCATGACGGGTAAGTTGTATTGGTGGTTGTGACTTACATTCTAAGTTGCTTTTTAGACATAACTAATGTGGTGTTATTACATGATTAACTAAGAAATAAATGCCTGTGTGTACAATATGTTATTATGTAGTCTAGCATTATGTCTAACATATATTATATCTAATAAAGAATACATAAAGTATGGATTTGAAATAACTTTATTGCATAATCCTTTATTACATGTCTTTAACATAATAACTAATTTTTGGATGCCTTTCGCTCGATCTTAGATGTCATCACTTTTTGAATCACTATTATGACGTGCAAAATACTTGGAAGGGCCCATTATAGTGTTTTCACAATTTGGACATATATCTATTGACAAGGAATTATTAAGATTTAAGTAACTATTATTAGCAATCACAAATTGTTCAAGTTCCAGATCATGGTCCCAATCATCCTAGTCCCGGATTTCCTTATACCAAACTATCAACTCATTTTATCCACTATAACTTGTATACTCAATTTTTTAACCAGTGGATTTCTTTTAGTATAAGGACATGGTTATTAGCAAATCAAATTTGCATAGTGATTTGAAAGCGATCATACCTGTAGTTAGAAACTTAAATGATATGTGTAAGAGTATTTAATTTTTTGACTATAGGTATGGCGGTATTTAAATCTATGTGCAAATTTGTGATCATCTTTTGGTAAAATAGCTTGCTTAGATCCTGATGGTAATCTGTTTTCCCATCATTGTCCTTGGAAATGTAGTATCAATATGCAGTTTAGCCATGTCCTTTTGATTTTCATCATTTTAGACCATTTTAAAAGCCTTCTATGGTTTTATGAGGTAGTTTGTTGATTAAATAAAATTTCTTTTGAGCTTTGGGCACTATTTCCTTTCATGGGCATGAAAAATGGTACCTTCTTTTTTTTCCTTTCTTCATGAAAATGCTACACTCTGTTCCTTGTGATACCTGTTTCTAAAAGAAGCAATATTTGTGGTTAGACAGCTTTGAATCTTGACTAAATGATATTTAGAATATGAGTAACTACCAATTTATGCCTCTTGTAATCTGGAATTTGATTTAAAGAGTGTCTAAATATGCATAGTATTTTGTGGGAAATTTGTTTTATTTTTGTTTGATTTTGGTTAGGTCATTGCCAGAGTTATTGTTGTCTTATATTGTTGCTAGAAAGTTTGCATTTGCTAGCAAAGAACATACACTCTACTACTCTATAGTTTAATTGTGCAGGCAAGTTTAATTGGGACAGTTACAGCAACATATCTTTTGGAAGATGGAGTTCAATGGGGTGGAACTCCAACAATTAAAGTAAGGTCGATGTGTTTTTCATCTGAATATTCTAGATATTTGAGGATAAATAGTTAATTTAGAAATGCTATGCTTCTTTTTCTAAATGTATATCCTTGTACTTAGGGTATACGTGATGCAACTATAGAGTTACTACATCCGTTGGTAGCTGTGCATGTAGAGGTATGCTTAATTAATTAAAACTTGGCTTGTATATGCACAAATTTCTATAATCTTCAATTTTGTTGTTTATGATGCTTAAAAATTATCACAGAACATGTTTCCTTTGCAATATATGATTTTACATTTCTTGTTTGGCACTTTTTGTTGAGTATTGCCTATAAAAAATTAAAATAAAAAGAGATCTTATGTACCCAATATTCATTTCAATATGACAGACTTCCATATCATCTTACTTCAATCAATTAAGAAGTTGGTCGATTGCTC
The DNA here is from genome assembly GCA_007258455.2 of Sequoia sempervirens. Lineage (NCBI taxonomy): Eukaryota > Viridiplantae > Streptophyta > Pinopsida > Cupressales > Cupressaceae > Sequoia > Sequoia sempervirens. Next base: position 60,498 of record VDFB02322738.1, on the reverse strand, counting down.
CAACCTGCCCAAGTTTGTTTCTAAGATTATATATCAAAATCTATTGAGTGCAATTTCTATTTTAATCATAGTTACTAGAAGATGCAGAGGTATGGGTATCAAGACAAGGACAGGGACAAGGACACCAGTCAAACTAGGTTATGCATGTAAATGGATAAGAAGGTAGCTATTTTATTAGAGTTCCAGCTTGGGATGCATCTCTGAAACTGGGACATGTTTTCCATTTCTAGTATGGGTACAAAGATGTCCCCAGTTGCAGGAGAAATACTAACTAAGGCTCTTGCCCTTTCCCAATTCAGAAACCCTAAAACATTGTTGTCTCTGCTTAAAAAGAGCATACAAATTTTAAAAATGAAAAAAGAAACCATAAAACCTATCAGGCTGACTGTCTAACTTGCAGCAAACATAGGAAAAACTTCCACAGAACTATGCAATGATTTTCACGACACTGGTACATGTTTTTTGAGTCAATACAAGTACACACCCACTGAAGTTTGTGCCTAACTCCATGTGTTCATTCCAAAATTGGATATCAGAATGACGAAGCCAACTTATTTAGAGTCAGGAAGCCCTAGGAGAGGGTATGCTAATTTTAGAGGAAGGAAACCCTAAGAGATGCCACTCTAAATGAATTCAACAGAGAAGAAAATCAAAGGGAGGGAGAACTGTTGTCAGGGGGTTGTCAAATCACTGTCATAATGCTATGTGAAGGTTGCTGAAAGATTGTTTGTTTTAAAAATGTTGTTAGGGCTGACCTATTGACAGCAAAAGGAGTGACTGATTGGATTGTTGTGCAAAGGGGCCAACAGACTGATGTATATGCTGACTGTCTAATGAAGCACGACCAAGCTACTAAAAGGAATGAAGGGGCCAACAGACTGATGTAAGGGCTGACTGGCTCTCTTAATATTGGAAGCAACTATCATAATTGCAGGGTCGACTGGGTCTTTCAAAGGAAGTGCCTATCTGAGGGTCTGACAAGGGCAATTTTCACAAGATTAATCTACTGTTAAAAAATTGTTGTTACAAAACTGTTTGCAGTCAAAGGTCAACTGAAGAAAAAGACAACTACTGTTAAAGAGCAAACTCAGAATCAAATCGTTGCAAAATAAAACCCTAAAAATCAAAGGGATGTTCTACAGAATGGCTTTCTTTTCTGATCTAGCACCAAATATAGGCATGATGATGTATCCCTTCGAATCAAACCACACACCCTAAAAAAAACTCTTGCAAAATCAAACCCTAAAAAATAAAGGGATGCCACAAGTCAATGCGCCCATGAACCAATATTGAGCATCTGAAAACATTGAAGTTTTAGGGGTACTCAATTCTTGAATTCGAGACAAGAATATTTCAGCCTTTTTAAGGAAAATATTGGTTGAGTTAAAAATGTTTTCATGCACCTGATTGTGTAGTTGATCTTCACTACTGCTCCCTGATGCTACTGCTCCCTGCACATCAGAACACAACCTAGACATAGCCTTGGTGTATGTAAGTTTGCAAGATGCCACTTTTGAACATGTACTGCATATCAAAATTCTATTTTTTATTATTACATTTATGTTTATAGTTATACAACATACGTGCAGAGTTGTATGAAAAAGGCATTTCAAAGTACAACATATAAGCAAAGATATTTTGCATAGATAAGAAATAATTCTAGGATTCATTGATGTCAATCAGATTTAATAAGAGAAGCTGAAGAGTTATATTGCTTTCTCTTAAAATCAGTCACCAAAGGTTAAACACGATGAACAAACTATTTTATATACAGATCCACACTCAAAGAAAGATGGTAGTGTAGTATCATCTGGACTACTAACACATAACAAATTAAATTCTCATGAAATCATTTCAATCAAAGAATACCATCATATACAAAGAAATTTCAACCTCTTAAAAAAAGTAATATAATATAACTCTACCTATAAAATGCAAATACCAGAAAACATCATGATGCCAGATCAAAATACAAAGAATTAAAAAGCCCGTTTCAGATGAAGATGCATACCTATTACAATAATATACAACATTATCTCCAGACAATGATATGGCCAACGTATACAGATCAATTGCCTCATAATATCTTTTTGAAGACATAGCTGAAGTGCCTGCACAATAGCCAAGAGTTGCAGTGAAAAAAGGATAATGTTAGGCAGGATATCATATAGTATGATCAAATTGACAGGATAGTGGGAGAGAGAGAGTGGTATGATAGACAGGATGAAGAAGCCCTTTTATCAACAAGTGAGTATACTTTAGTAGCTTGACCTGGAGGGTGGGAAGGGACATTAGAGAAATTCTGAGTTTGAAATGTGTGCAGCTAAGGAATTGTTGTAGTGCTTTGGGGAAAGAAGATGCATCTTATGGTGTTGCTTATCCTTTTCATTATTCAATTTGATGAAGTTCCTGTCAAATATTGAGTTTTTCTATCTTCTGAGTATTCCACTGAGAGTTGTTGGCCATTGAGCTTCCTTTAACTAAGCTTTGTTTGTAAACATATTTAGGTTAATTTCTGACTCTGGTGGTGTGAGCAGTGGCTTTATATCGGTCTTTTATAGAAATTGAAATTATGTACTGAAATCTTGTACTTCTTAAATTCATGCTCTGGGGTTTGTCCTTTGAATATTTTTGCATTGCAAAGTATTGTCATTAAATATTGTTCTATGTTTAAATAAGAACAACAATATTTTGCCATAAAAGTGCAGAAAAATGGAATGTAAGAGTGCAGCAATAATGGCACTAAAAGTGCAGAAATTGTGACTGTAAAAGAGTAGAAAAATGGATTAATAATGAGCAGAAAAAAGGACATTCATGAACAGCAAATGAGACAAATGAGCAGAAAAATAATGTCATAAAAGTGAAGCAAGATATGAATGTAAAAGTGCAGCAACAATGTCAATGTAAGAGTGCAGAAAATATGACTGTGAATGTGCAAACAACGATGCAATGGGCAGTCATCAAATCACCAAGGATCCATGAAAAGTGACAGTGATATCATATGAATGAGTGTCAACATAATGATGAAAGAGGAATGGAGAGGAATGGGCAGTCATCAAATACAATAATGTTATTCTTGCTCTTAGTTAAATAACTCCCAAAACTCTAGAAGAAATGATTTTAACTCTTTTAACAAAAGAAAATAGAACAAACACTAAAAATACAAAAGTTGATTTTGAACATAAGAATGTATTATACTAATGAAATAATAATAAAATATCAGATACAAACAAAGGAAAATTTGAATGCTATTATTATAAGAAAAATGGTCACGCTGCTTGGACTTGTAGAACTCCAGCTAGTGATGTTCTCAAGGGAAAACTCAAAGACAAATCAAATGAAGTTAACTTAGCCTATGTTAAGGATGAGGTTCTGCCATATACTTTCTTTGATTTTTTTGAGGATACTAGGGATGGATACTTATTTTAAACTTTCACTACTCGAGGCTAGAAGATTTTTATCATCTCTAGCTAGCTTCTCATTTAGAGATGATATTTTGTATGGGAAGTGTCTATTTTGTGTTTGTGGGTTCTTTTCTCATAATATTGAAAAATTCATATATTGTGATTTTAATTTTTGAAGATAGAATTTATGTAAACTCAATATAAGAAGCAAGGGAAGATTAAAAAGGGTTATGCGCTTTGACAAAGGCACTAGAGACTTAGTGACAGAACAATCTAGTGCAATCATTATTACATAACATTAATCTCATTGTTGAAGTGTCCATGAGGTCTTACTAGTTTTGAATGACAGTGTATATGTCCTTTTGAGACTTAGTGACAATGATAAGGAAACTAGAAACTCATGGGAGCAGTTAAAAGTTATGATTGTCATTTTCCACATACAGTAGTCTGTGAAGAACAACACAAAGTGACAACTTATATAGCAAGTGTGGAGTATTGATGACAAATTTAGTAAGTAAAGGGAAGTGTAAAATGGAACTATTAGCTGTGAACAGGGCTATGAAGAAAATGTCAAGAGGCATTGTAAATTGTCTAAAGAGGGAAAATGCACTGTCAAAAGTGTCAAGGCGATAGTGGTAAATTTTTGAAGACAGTAGTTAGTAGGTCTTGGGAGAATGTCACTAAGTGTCCTCTCACAAGAAGAGTGATGAATAATCTGGTTTTGATCTCAAGTGATAGTACTTTTGAGAGAGACACAATTGAGTGTGAATTTGCAAAATGGTGAGCCAAAGGATCCCATTACTGGCATGGTGCTCCAGAATTCCATTCTTATACCAAATTAAGCCTTGTATTGCACTATCAATCTCTGGAGGCAACAAAACTATGTGGCCATGGTTTTTGAAGGCAGAGATAAAGATCAAAGCAATGGCAGTCTAGGAAGGCAAGAGGGATGAAAGTACAAGACAATCACTGAAGATTGTCATGATGATGATCCTAGTGATGATATGACAGTGGTGTGAGGAGACAACAATAGGCAATTAATAGCATGAAATAAGTAAGAAAATCATTCGAAAATATGGACAGTCCCTTCAAGAAGCATGAGTAATGAATTCATGGGGGCAATAACCATTCTCCAAATCCCTGCATTATACAGTATAGTTAGTAGAATTAAATAAAAGAGGTTATTGATTTCCAATCAAATAGAAGGTTTCATGCTACAAGGACAAAATACAGACCATGCCAAAGGTAGTGCCATTGTCAGGAATGATGGGTAGTCTGGAAGATATGATAGTAGGCCATAAAAAAATGAATTTATAGACCTGCAATATCAAATGGATGAGAGAATGTAATGACAATGGAGGATTAAGCATAATTAAAGGGGTTCTTCAAGCCTTGGTTGGAGGATTGTGAGGGTTGCAAAGAATATTTTTGCGAAGTTTTCTTAACAGTTATAGTTATGTTAAATGTTTCTTAGATAGTAGGTATGAAGGACAACATTTAAATGACAAAGAACATGGCAGATAGGAGAGTGATAGTCATCACAAGTGCAAGGAATACAATGCATGGACTGTGCAATTCAACCATTCAAAGGATAGTCATATGTTACCATAATGGAAAGATCAGCTTAATAAAGAGGCGGAGTTAGATAATGTACAGTGCCAATATCACAATGAATAAGTGTGCAGTTAGGGGTGTTTTGGGTTAATGCATAGTTACCAAACACTAAGGAAGAAGACATGATAATGCCTATGTACTGACAGTCATAAACTAAAGACTTTTGCATTGATAGAAGACAATTATAAGCTATGATGGTTTCAGGTCTTTAGAGATAGCAAGATTAGAATGAAAGTTGCAAAGATCACCATGCAGTTACAATAATCATAGAGGTATTAGTCACTGAGGGCAGCCTACAATAATAGCAGTGGAGGATAGTCTATGACAAGGTTTCAAGTGACAGTGAAGAAAACATGACTTTCATAACAGCTAGGGATTTGATATGTTACAGTGTGAAGAAGACCTTGAACCTATTAAATCTTTTCCATAGTGAAATATGCTTGTTCAAAGTATTTCAATAGGAATAAGAGTAAGTCATCAAGAGGGTTTCAAAAGAGGATTCCATGAGTAGCAATGATAAAAACTTATCTATGATGGTGATGTTCACTATTGAAGAAGGTCACAATCACCAAGGGTTTCTAGTAAAGGGCAGCCAATATATGAATATGGACTGTGAAGTTGAAATGACAGTGAAGAATACATGATACAGACGTTGAGGATGCCATGCTATGTTAGGATGATGAGTAGATTCAAAGCTTATTGAACAAGTGCTTTTAAGACAATTGATGAGAATAATAATGAGGGTATAGGGATAGTCTGTAGATGATTGGAAAAGGCAGAGTCTTGAAATTCTTTTGTAATGTAATGTGCAGTCCAAATGATAGTTTGTCTTAATGACTATGATCTCATTAGGGTCCTTTTCTATTGGTAAATGAGAAGCAAAAGGAAGCTTGGTGGTATATACGTTCTAAGTTTGAGAATGAAGACAAAGACAATCTGAGAAAGTTACAAAGGATAAGCCAAAAGGACAAAGGGTAGCAAAATGTGACATTGCAAAATGGCAGAGTAATGGTATTGTTTTAATCTTAATGTGCATGCAGAGAGATGTGCCCTCAAGCAGAAAAATAGAGAAATTTCCAGTTAAACTTTCTTTCATTATTTGAAAATAATTGTAGAGCATAACCTAACCATACAAGCCTAGGAAAACTATAAAAAAATTTATTGTTGCTTAGTAATTATATATTTTCCAACAAAACAAAAATGAGCTAAGATAGAAAAAAGGTCTCAAAACTATGAAATACCTCAAAGCACACCACAAAGGAAGATTGTTTGTTCTTGTTTCTTTGTGTCATTGCTTGTTTCCATTGATGTCCTTAGAATTCCCTAGGTCGAGATCCATGCATCAATTACAATCAATTTATCATGAGCACATTATAATACCCATCAACAGTGTTTACTTTCCTTTAATCCTGGAAAGATATAACTTGATAGTGACTCAGTGTTTGCTGATCAATAGCAGCATCCAGAATAAGGTATACATGCAAGTACAATAAAAAGGGCTCACATTTATTTAAAAATCCAAAAAGAAAATAAAAATGAATTTGGTGGTTAGTTTTTCCTCTTGAAATTTCCTAGTTTTAGTTCTTTTCAGCATTAATGACTCAGTGAACAAGATATAAGGAAACTCACTTGAAAAGTGTGAATTGACTCTCGTGCATTCCTCTCCCAACATAAATTCTTGTCTAAAGGTGGTATACTCAATAGGTTAGTGTCAAAAATTAACTCCATAGTTTACAAAATAGAGGATCTTAAGGACACCACTTTGAAACAAAAGCCTATGATAATCATCCATAAACATTACAATGAGAGCATTGCACAAATAGTAATGGAAGAAATTTGCTTTCTCAATAGACACATTATTGGCTAGAAATTAGAATTCCTATGAAAAAAATTGTATGCATCTTTAAAATATTAACTTATGAAGGTTGAGCATGGCACCTGTGACCACCGGAGGAGAAAACATATAATAGGCCAATCATATCTTTCAATCCATCTCCTCAGCAATGGAAACACAAAGAAAGGAACAAATAGTATGTTAGGGAGAAAATATATGACAACAACTAATATATATAATCATGGCATCTTTCCCCTATATCCTATCCACATCTGAATGGTCTTCAAAATTCTAGATGGCTTTTCCCATGTATGCAAATAGCATAGAGGAAGAATGATAACCCATGCAACTGCAACAACTAGCTTCATAAATATTCTGATCAGAACAGTGATTCTTGTGCTATTATAAGCTTGAAATTTCATGAAAACATCCAAGATACCTGCAAAATGTATCTTATGTACCATTTTCATAAATGAATTTTAAGTAAAATTATATAGATAATAACATTAAACTAATAAACACATTTTTTTAACTACAATGATAAATTTTTTGACTATGACTTTTCTTATAAAAGATGCAATGCTAGTTAAGCATCCAAGGAAAGAATCAATTATAGGGCATGTTAGAATTTTAAAAAATCATTAATACTATTTTTGTAAACTTTCCATGGAAATACCAAAATTGCTCAAGTTACCTGCCTTACAATTACCAAGAATAAAAAGTGACTTGTAAGGCAACTCCAATATTCAAAGAATTTGAGTAACCAGGAACAAAATCTCATTAGCATTTATTTTTAATGATTTACTTACCCTGAATAAGCCATAAGCTTGCTACTGTAATAAATATACTTAAGACTTGCTCAAAAAGGTCAGATCAATAAATATCCTTTAGGGACCCAGATCCATTCCAAGCAACAATGATCATGGCCTGTACAATATGAGTTTTTCATTTTAGGAAAGTAAATTTAGTATAATGGACCCTGATAAAATAATTAAAAATATAGCAATTCTCATGAAAAATACTTGTAATCCCAAAATGAGGAATGTCCACATTCTATCAAAACTTCAAAAAATGTGTCAGAATGTGCGCATCTCCACAAAGTTCATCTTTCCAATTCTTTTTGTTGTGCTTTTTTGACATTTCCAAATAGTGAACACTCACATATGTAGCACATCTTTTGGAATCTACATCTCAAGAAATAGTAAAGAAGATTTCAAATGAACCTAGGGCTGTTATTATAGGCATCAAAATCCTGTGCCATCATTGAATCATTCTTCCAAACCAGCATGTGATTAGGGCAAATGAATCAACTCTGAATCCCTACAATCATGAGGATGTGATCAAAGCAGCATGTATAGGTCATTCTTGAATGACAACGTCCCCTAAATCACAAATAGAAGGGTATATTCAAGCAAAGAAGAAAAACAACAAAGAAGGGATAGTGAGAATAGGAAGCTAACCATTTAAAGTGAGGGACAATAGGAAATAGAGAGAAGCCACAAATTAACAAGAAGAAGAAAGATACCAGATTTTCATCCCTCTCAAGGCATAGACATAAAATTATGCAAAACTCAATAGATGATATGATCATGATTTATTTTTAATAACCACCAAAATGTCACAAAAAGAAAATCGTTCAAGGAAATTAACAATGTATTCTAAATTCCCATCCAATTTAAATTGAATTTTCAAAATCATATGCCAATTTCTCTTTTCAATTAATATAATTCTTATTGCCCACCAAATTCAGATTGAATTGCAAAACCATGTGCCAATTTTCCTTTGCAATTAAAAAACCATGGGCAAATGTTCAAATGACGATTTCTTCCCTATTGCCAAATACAAAATTCAGTAGACAATTAGATTGAAACCATAAAAAAAATGTCACCAAAAAAAAACTATTCAGATGATACTGAAAACGCCTACATGTTCATAAATTTTTTATTAATTTTTCAAATCATATGCCCAAACAACAAAACTATATCTTCCCTAGACGGCCGAAATAAAAAAACAAAAATTCCTTTGTGACAATCATGCTAATTCCCAGCGACTAAATAAAAATCATTATCACATTCCCCTAATTAGAACTAAAACCCAAATTTTCCTCTAAAATTAGGAAAAATTGTCACACAGCAAAATGTTCACAAATGATACTCGTTTCACATTGATTAATGCAAAAACCAACGAGAAGAAAAAACAATTGATCCCCGTAAACCTGAACATCCACTGGAATGTCACCAATTTTATTATTTTTTAAATCCACAAAACCTAGAGACAATACCCTCCAAATGTCTCTCAAATTGTTACAAATATTTCAAACCTATGTTTCAAAAACACTAAAGAATAATCTCCAAATGTCTGTCAAATTGTGATTGAAATTTCAAACCCCAAGTTTCAAGTTTTCTTGGAAAAATATTAAAATACATTCACAACCCAATAAAGAATAAACAAAAACAAAGCACCCACCTGTTCTCTATAGCAGTTTTCCTTAGATGCAAAAATCGTAGAAGCGATGGAAGCCTCAACAAAGTGCGGAGAGGAAGCAACAGACGAAATATCATGAACAGAACTGAAGAGTAGGCTCCATTCTGATTAAAACATCGGCTCCTACTCTCTAAAGCACCAAGCTCTATAATCTGTAATGTCGAATGAAGGAGGGAAAAAGGGAGGGAAAAAGAAAATGCATGTCTAATGATAATAGAGGGAAAATTAATGAAAGGGGGAATAAAAACTTTATTTTAGGAAAAAAAAATTTATTGTCTTAATTTAAGACAATTAAAATATTAAAAATATAATTTAAATATAAAAAATATATTTATAACAAAATGAATATTTTGTCTTAAATTAATGTCTTAAAACACCTCTACATGTAGTAGTGTGAATGTGTCTATAGTTGGTTGTGTGTTGACATCCCTATAGGATTTGATTTTCCTTAGTAGTTTGATATCTTATTTTATGTAAATTCTATGCTCCCATTTTTCTCCATCGTTGAGTTGATGGTTTATATTCTTTGAACTTACATTGATGTTTCTGAATTGTATGAGGAGCATCTTAAAGTTCTATTTAATGCGTTGACTATATGTTAGGTTTTTAATTATCTATTAAAATGAATATTTTAAATAACTATATTCAAAATATTTATATATGGAGGTAATAACCTTAAGTTACCTTATGTATTTTAGAAAAATAGTTTCTTTTAGTTTTTTATAAGGATATATATATGAGTGTACAAATAAATGTAAGTAAATAGGATTATATCATATTAAAATTTCAAACAGCTTTTCAATTATAAGATATACTAATATAGAGTTATACTTGTATTTGTATTAAGGTGTTAGAAAAAGAATAACCTTGTCTTATGTTTTATATATTTGGAAAATTTGCTAAAATAGGTTATCCCTTTTGTTAATTAAGAAAATTCAACATCCTTGTTATAAGTAGATATACCAGTCATTGAAATAATAGATACTAGTTCAAAACGAGGTTTATAGAATTAATTATATATATGAAATTGAAATGACTTTTCAACGTTTGATTAATGTATAAATTTAGTTGCAATTTATCCATCATTTGGAGACTTTATAGAGACATAAATAGCGATGGGTTTAATAAATGAATTATATTTCTTTTGAATGGGGACTTCATTTTTAATTATTTTATAGTTGGATTGATAGTAAATGTTGATTTCATGTTCCATTGTTTATTTGTTTGCTTATAATAAATTATATGTTGATTATTTGAAAATTAGAGTAATTGATATCATAGTTAATTACGAGTTATTGTGAAAATGGCTTATAAAGTGAAGTCAATGGTTTAGTAACGAGTTTTAGGAAATGGGGGAATAATGCCTCTCATGGATTTTTGGTTGTTGATCGATTATTGTATTTGGTTGATATTGAGTTGAAATTTGGATTGTTATTTTATGGAATATGTCATGGAAGATTTGAATGGTCATTTGTGCCAATTTATTGGGTTGACTCTTGAATTGAATTTTGATTTAGTTCATTGCTATTGTTGTCATGGTTGTTAATTTTCTTTAAGTTGTTTATTAGCCTAATTGTAAGCTTGGTGGGTAATTAGTGGTTGGGTATCATTTGAGGAGAAAATTGAGGTCTCCCTAGGATGCCCATTGATTGATTTTACTTTTGGTATTTGTGGTTGATTTGGTATTGAGTTTATTATGTTAGCTTTGGTTGAGTTTGGAAGATTTTGATTTTGTGATGTTTCATCTCATTACTCTTTAATGGGGAAACCATTGTGCTAGTAATTTGTTAGTCTTCTAGAGGTTAGAAGGGAGTATGGTTTTTATTTGCATGATTTGGTATGGGGGCCAGGTATTAGGTTAGGTTACTAGGGTAACCCGAGAAGGGGGTTGGCAACCTAGGAAGGTTCCCATTGGGTAACCCATATCAAGACATGAATGTTTCCATGATCTCTTTGTGAAATGTTGATCTTTTATCTGTTTGTGCTTATGTGGGTTTTAGCTTGCACTGTGGGATTTTTTTTATTATGAAGATATTGTGGGAGGTGGTGTATGCCTCATTTTATGTGCATGTTTATGTGGCTTTTTATGTCATGCAAGTTGGATTACCGAGTGACTGGATTGTGGAGTCTTTTGTTGCTAGTAGGGGGAGTGGCTCTCAATGAGGGTCTGACACCCAAAGTGGTAGGTCTAGGGTAAATCATGAGAGTTTCTTAATCTAGTGAAAACACTAATAATTATTTAGGGGGTTTGGGTAGTACTCAAATTAATAAAAGATAATGGATTCCTTTCTCATGGCTCAAGTGCTCCTTTATGCTTGAGATGAGATGGGAAGGCCTGGAATGGCAAGACCAACTTCCTTGTCTTCTTGAAAGGTAAGTTGGCTCTACATGAGTTAGAGTGGGGGACGGGGATTGGTTGAGATTTCCAAGGTAACCTAGGTTGGGGGTTGATAACCTATGAATATCTGCATTGGGTAACCCATATTAAGCTATGCGATGACACTCTTCCCTTTAGAAACCTTGTATGTTTTTTTTTTTTCCCTTTCTTGTTCATGTACCTCTAGAAGCGGTTGTCATTTATGATTGTTGATACATTTGTTTGTGGAGTCCTTTTAGCCTTTTCTACTTGACTGTCTTTATGTTGCAGGTCCTTCTTGTCATCTCCTAGCATGAGGGGTGGGCCTTAGGGTCCACATGGTTAGGTGGAACATGCTATACACTCCATTTGGCACCCAGTCAAACATCATAATGGAAGGAGTTGTACCAGTTGTAGTGACTCTAGAGCCTTATCTAAGTTGGAGCAAATATTGATCTTATGGGTTACATTCAATTTAGTTGTACCAGTTTGTGTAAATTGGTGATTCCTTCCCATTTCATGTTGGGAAGCACAATTGTATTATTGTATCCCTTGAACAATGTATATTTATATAATAATTGTAGTGAATGTATTCTTGGTATTATCTTATGATCATTGATGGATGTATGTATGTGGTTTATCTATTCCATATAATGGTTTAAGATGAGTTCTTGTGAGTAGTTTATCATCATTATGGGAATTGAGTCATGTTTGGAATGTTCGCAAATAATGCAGTCATGTTACCCCAAGGGACTAGATAGATAATGTGTATGTGTAGCTTCATTATAAGTGTTTTATTTAACTTACATTCTGACTAGTTTTACTTTAAAAAAAATGTTCTATAATTGTTAGTTATAAGTTGTTCTTTGGGGTTTGCATGGTGAGCATTACATTTTCCTTCAGATCTATGTTCTCACCTTCAATTTTAATTAGATCTTCAAGAACAACTTTGAGTTCTCCATCTTTTTTAAGAATGCAATCTTCTATAAACTCAACAACATTAATCTCTTCTGGATGAATAGGAAATTTCCTATCAACCATGTGTTCAATCTCCAAGGCCTTCTGAAAGAGGTTAAGCTCATTCCAAGAAACCAAGCTCTGATACATATTGTTGAACACCAAATATACTCAAGGGTGGGTGAATCAATATTCTCTTAAACCATTCAAACATCAAACATATAATTACTAATGCATATTCAACCATAGTAAGAAAACAAAGAATGAAAACATCCACAACATCACATAACACATGAATACCAAGATTTTTACATGGAAAACCCAAAATGGGAAAAACCATGGTGATGGTTAGCTCACAATATATTATAACTGCTTATAGTATACTATAGAAAAGCTCACTACAATAGACTCACTTTCCATAGAGAAAAAGATAGAAGAGAGATGGTGGCTCACAACCTATTTTTGAACTATTACAATTGCATTTTATGTATGCATGAATTATAATTCCATTGAAGAATAATAAAAAACTTTATTTGATTCTAATTCAACACTCTACCTCTCTCTTCTTTTGTACAATTCTAATCTTCAACTTAACTTCGCATTTCTCTACTCAAATTCACATCACACACAATACATGCCACATTCATTACCACAAAACATCGAAAACAATCTAAGTTATATATTTGCATCAAGTATAACATCAATGAGGTCAGCCTAATTAGATGTAATACCCAAACTATAACTTGTTGGCTCCAAACTATTTCATCCACACAACGTGCCACAATTCAAAACTCAAAAATCATCAAGATACATCAGAATGTACCTATAATATATCCCGCATAAGAAAAAAACACTTATTTACCCTTCACATAACATAAAACATCTTAGGTCGGCTCCATATAAGACCTAAATAGAAAATCCTCCAATTGTGTATTCACATCTCGACACATGGACCTAAAGCCTTGATTCCATCTTGAATTCATGCCCATCTAAAATCTAACAACTTATCTTGAACACCACAAGGAAAAAAACTCATCTATAGAGAACTGTGGATTATCCTACACAAACACATTGTACAAAAAGATAACTGTGAAATACCAGGTTGAAAACTATTATTCATATCTCTCAATTGATTTGTCCAAAAAAGATGAAATATTGGATTTAGGTACATCTAACATCCCCCCAAATAATCTTAGAGTCATAGAGCACTCTCTTGATTTGCAGAGTGGTGTGAACCCAAAAATAGATGCACTGATCATTACATTATATTGAAATTTTTTTCACTTTGTCAAATTTCCACGTAGCTCATATTTACTAGACCAAATCATTATGCAATAATGTCTTCCTTATCAACTCCAAAACCTATCAAGATTAATCAAAATGGTCCAAAACAATGTTGACATTAATGACAATAATGTATACAGTGTTATGTGTCATCCATGCTCATGTTGGGAAACAACATCATTAATGATAAACTTCAACAATCTCTCCAAACTTCCAACATAAAAGTAGTAGAGAAAAAAGTAGAGTGCTAATTAAAACATGTAGAAATAAAAAATATTATGAAAGGTAGAATTTTTGTAAGAGATACAAAAAAATCCTCTTAGGTATTAGCCTCATGCACACCTAGGGGATGGTGAATAGAAAGGGGGTATCTCAAAGGAGATCACTTTAAATATGTGACCAATCAAAGTAGACCTACTCAAAATACCATGGGATGCATAAAGTACTAATGAAACAATGAATCATTAAATATCCATGGTTAAAGGAGATTGTACCGTATCAAAAAGGAAAATTGCTTGACATGGGAATAATTCCTGATAAATTGGACTTAGTGAGGCCTTGATTTAGTGTTGTGAGGCATTTTTCACATCCACACTAGGTCTTGGATCCTTTCAAATGCATTTAACGATGTCTTGAAAAGGTGTTGTAAAGTGTTGTAAAGGACTTTCACACTTTCCTAGACTTAATGAACCCATCTTCCCTTAATTAAACATTATAAAATGTGTTTAATGACATTATCACACTAATCTAAACATTTTTAAATTAAACTTAATGTTAAACTAGTGTTATAATGTGTCTTGCACATTCACATTGGTTCTTGTGCCTTCTTAGGCTACATGGACCTCATTTTAGTGTTGTAAAATGTATTTAATCACACTTTCATATTGAATTTTTTGTCCCAAGCCGTAATTGACCTTTACATCATCACTAATAGGCCCCTATTACCCCATCTTGTGCATCCCAAAGAAATATTTGATGAAATAACTAACACAGACCTTATATAAACATTATTTTCTCATCTCCTAAGAACCCAGTTGTCAAATGGGCCCCACTGGGAAAAATTTGCCACTTGTGGTGAATGAGTCCCTACCAAGTGGGATTGATTCACCCAATGTGGTGAATGAGTCCCTACTAGGTGGGACTGATTCACCCAAGGTGGTGAATGAGTCCCATTTGGGTCAATTTTGACTTTTGAGTAGGAAAAACTAAAATTTAAGTTTATTATTTTTACATGGTTTCCTTAGGGATGCAATTTACGAGCTAATAAGCTAAATTGTATATAAAATCAAGTCTCTAAACCCTAATTTACATCCATTAACTTATTTTCATAATTCATTCATCATCTATCTTGTCCATTAAGCCAAGCAAGTTAGGGTTTCATCATTGCAAGTCATCAAGTTAGCTTCCCAAGACATTCAAGGGTTGAATCTTCATGTTTTGCTGCAAAAATTCAAGATCAAACATCATGGAAAGGTATTGAATCCATTATTGAATTCTTCATTATATTCTTTCTCTATTGTGGTTTAAATTACCTAAAAGGGGTTTGACCAAGGCAAACCCCCATGCCCTAACATCTAATATTTCTCCTTCTCTTCTTGTGTGTTTGTAGATTTAGACATCTTGGAAGCTTGGAAATCATTAAGAATCAAGTTGCAAAGTTTTTTAGGTCTTCTCTTTATTTTCCAAGACAAAATATCAACAAAAAATCACTTGCAAGCCCGAATCTGATAGTTTTAGAACTAGACACCTGGAGAAGAAGAAAGTGCAGACCGAAAGCTCCATATTCCACTTTTGAATATTCAAAAATTCAAAAATGGACTCATTCACCACAGGTGGAAAATACATCCCACTTCCACATCAGTTTTTGTTTTTCTACATTTTTAGATACCCTTTTGTCTAAAACGGGTTATAAAATAGTTTTACAAAACTCAGACTGATTCCCCTAGAATGGCGAATGAGTCCTACCATGCCTAAAAATCAGCATTATCAGCATTCTAGAAGTCATTTCTAGTCTCCATCTAGATTTCAGGTGCACATTTCCAATTCCATCCATTTCTATTTAGTTTTACATTCATTTCTAAGTATTTCTACATATCACGATGTGTTTTCAAACAATCTACATTTCATTGGTTTTGCATTAATAATCAATCCATTCCATAGTTTCATTCCATTTAGATCATTGCATTTAGTCATAATAACATCATAAATATCTTAGATTGAGTGAACCACCTAGATTTTCGTGTGAGATCTATCTCTTTCCATTAGGTGAAAGATCCTAATTGAGGAAAAGAGAGTCATAGCATCTCACACCTCATAAAATCTTTGGTTCAGAGATAATGAATGATTAAGAGAGATTAAAGATGAAATTCAAGTGATTATAAATGAACACATGTAGGATAGGAGCAAGAAACAAATGTGAAAAGATAGAGCTCAAGAACATCAAGATAGACCTCAAGAACATGTATGTGTAGTATCTATATACATATGGATATATGTGTCATCAGATCCTCCCAACACATATGTGCATACATATAAACATTCTTCCACCTACGTCTGACCTATCCATATGATCATAACATCACAAGATAAACATTACTCGTAGAGCATACAAAAGTAAAGAAGACTCCTAATACAAACATATAGGCCAAGGACAACTTATGTATAACCCACACAAATTCACTTAGTTCACTCAATCTAAGGTGACGTTTGTGTATGCTTGAATGGTTTACTTTACCGGTTACCTGACTAAGATCCTCTCCTAAGTGATACTTCTCCTCTTCTTGCAGGAATGGATCATATACCTGCATCCACTGACATATGCTCATGGTAGTGTTCATAACACAAGTAGTATACATAAACATCTCAAAGTTAGAATAATCACAATTCAATAACCTTATAATGCAATATTTGACCATGGATAACATCAATTGAAGAAGCATTAAATGAGAAAACCATTAAATGTGAGAACACTCATATTAATAACAAGACACAACATACTTTATTCATATCCTGAATTCTCTTTACAATCACTTTACCCTATGCCATAATAGTAATTAGTAACTATACAATCGGGGTGTAACAAAATTCTTTTCTTTTCTACAACTTGCACTTTTGGTCTGGTAATGTTTTCATTTTCTTGTTTAAACTATTCATTGACTTCCTTATGCCTTTTTCTAAACTTCTTGATTCACTATCTCAATTTTTTTATGTATTCATTTGCTTCTTTGACATTTTCTGCAGTGCCCCTCCATGTTTGGCCCTTTCCTGACATTTGAGTAAGTTTTTTTGGATGATTGGTGAGGTCCCATCATTATTTGTTATTATGTTGTTTAATTGGTTATATAAATTATGTGGTAAATTTAATATTTTGAATAGCCTTGATTAATCAATTAAATTAAATTAAATTGATTATAAGGTAATTTAAATTGATGTAGAATTAGCATAATAATTAAAGATATTATGTTTGTAAAATGTATTATGTACATTTTGATTATTAATTATTAAATTTAAATGATGTGATTAAATATTTTAATAACTAAAAATAAATAAAGATACATATTTATTATTTTTTTAAAAAGAAGGGGTGAAATTTTTTATTCAATCAAATCCAAAGTACAAGGAAAAGGCTAGAGGCCCACCATACCAAGACCACCACTAGAACAACCAACAACAACATTACATATTCCTATCTTCCACTAATAACCTCTCCTGGGTCCCAAGATAATTAGAAGGTAACTCCTCCCTTCCACTAATATCCCAGCCATCCCCATTCTCAGAGGCCCACTTTGCCAAAAAAATTGCTACTCTATTCCATTCTCTAGGGATATGACAAAAGGAGATAGAATCCAAGGAACTGCATAGACTCATAATTTGTCTGACCACAAAGGCTAATTTCCAACTAACATCATCCAACCTCTGGTTGTTCAGCATATCCACAACTATCTGAGAATCAGACTCACAAATGATCCTCCTCCATCCTAAAGAGCATCCACACTCAACTGCAATCTTAATAGCAAGGGCGTCCATCAGATTATTGGAGTGCTGACCCTTGTAAATAGAGAAGAAAAAAACTGAACCACCATCATTACCTCTACCAATACCCCCAACACCAACATGACCAGGGTTCCCACGAGAAGAACCATCATTATTAATCTTTATGACCCCTACCAGGGGAGGTGACCACCTCCCATCTCGACAGACCTGTTTCCTAACATGACGAGGTCTTCTTTCAGAAATGCTTCGCCTTCTACTATCCCCTAGGTTCAAATTCCACAAAATAGTAAGATCACCAGGATCAGTATTTTTAGACATATCATAATTAGTAGAAATAGTCTCCTAAAGCCTACTAATTATCTTCTTCCACAATTGAAAACTTCACAATTTGGAGCCACTAAAAACTCTACAGTTCCTCTCTTGCCAAAGGTTCCAAAGAATAAAAATAGGCCCAATAGACTAGGCCACCTGTAGGAAAGAAGTATTCACTAGAGGCCTACCCAAACTCTCCCAAAATTCAATTAGGGAGGTAGCATGAATACACCCATGATGCCAAGCCTCTCACCATCTATGCCATATCTCTCTAGAAAAAGGGAAAAGAAAGAATAAGTGGGAGGTACATTCCTCACTATGCGAACAAAGGAAACAAATAGAAGGTGCCTAAAAACCTTGCTTGCGAAGATTTTCCCAAGTGAGGCACTTCTTCTGAGCAACCAACCATAAGAAAAAATTGCATTTGTGCCAAGAAAAGTTGTCCCAAACTTTCTTCCAATAGTGCACCTCAGCTAGACCATGTAAGTTCCTATCAAGCATAGCATAGCCTTGAGCCACAGTAAATTTACCTTTGGAGTAGGACTCCAAGCCAAGACATACCTCTCATTAAGGGAGCTACAGACCCTACCCTCCAAAACTCTAGTAAGAACAACATGATCCTCATCAGAACCACCCATGGGCCACTCCTGCGGGTCCTTATAGCAAACCACCACCACCTGACTAATACGCTTGACTATTTTAAAATGCTCCACCTTAATCCAACCAGCATTAGAAAAAATATGGCAAAGACGCTGAAGCTGAGGGAAGCTAGAAAGAATGAGAGGGTGGCCATCCCAAGAGTCCTACCAAAATAGAGCATAAAAGCCTCTATTACAGATCCAAAAGAGACCCTCCCTAATCAGCTAAGCTCCCTTCTTAAGGGTATCCCAAATACAAGAACTTTTACCCAGCAAAGCAAGCCACGACACATCAAGGCTATCAACAATAGGAAGATACTTGTGGGCAAGAATCTTGGCCCAATCTTGATCCTGATTCTTGCACCACCTCCAGTATAGCTTGGCATCCAAGGTCGTGACAACAAGAGCTATAGACCTTAGACCAAGACCCCCAACATGCTTTGGCCTGAAAATAGACTCCCACTTGACTAAACTCCACTTTGAGGAAAGGAGGCTGCTTGACCAAATAAATTGTCGAGACAGGGCATCAAATTCTCTCACAAAGGTGGAAGGGGGAACTTGCACACAACACCTATAAATGGGGAGAGACTGCACCATAGTCTTTAGAAGAACCACTCTCCCAGTAGAAGATAACCATCTAAAAGTCTAATGACTAACCTTACTCTAGAATTTATCGAAAATCCACTTCCAGTAATCTCTACGCTGAGATCCCAAAGCCAAAGGGATCCCAAGGTACATCAAGGGAAGAAAACCGATCTAAAATCTAAGGATCCTAGCAATCCTATTCTGAATAAGCCAAGGGGTATTAAAGAAATAAATGGAGGATTTGTCATCATTAATACACTAACCTAAAGCCTTCAAATAGATGTCTAAGGCTCTCCTGAAGTTCACTGCATCACTAATTCTAGCCATGCCCATCAACCCAGTATCATCCATCAACTAAAGATGAGAGTAGGAAGGAAGATAATTGTTCCAGCTCCAACCTTGGATATGACACCGCCTCACCTGAGATTTAATAAATCTCAAAAGACCCTTCGCCATGATAATGAATAAATAAGGAGATAAAGGGTCCCCTTGTTGGAGTCCTCGAGAAGCACTAAACAAATCCAAAGGTTCCCCATTAATGAGAACTGAGAAGGAGGACGAGGTCATGCAACTAAGAACCCAATTCACCCACTCCTCATCAAACCCAAAAGCCAAGATAACTTTCTCTAAGAACTCCCATCTCACCAAATCATAAGCTTTAGCCATGTCAAGTTTAATAAACATAGCCTTCTCCTTAGAGTTAGCCATATAATGAATAGCTTCCATTGCTATCACAACACCATCCAAAATTTGTCTTCCTTCAACAAAACCACCCTGCTCAACAGAGATCAAAGTACCGAGGAGTGGTTTGAGTCTCTTCACAATCAATTTGGTGATGATCTTGTAAACAACATTACATAACACAATGGGCCTAAATTGAACCAGCTGATTAACCCCCTCCTCCTTAGGTATGAGAGCCAAGAAAGTAGAATTCATGGATTTGAGCATTTGTTTGTTCCTATGTGATTCTTGAACCACCTCAAGGAGAACAAACTTTATTATTTCCCAGAACTCCTGAAAGAACTCAATCAGAAACCCATCTAGGCCAGGAGCCTTACCTTTTTTCATGTTAAACACCACTTTCTCCAATTCAAGTAACAAGATAGGACATAAGAAAGCCCCATTCATCTCAGCAGAGACCAAGTGGGGAATACAATCCAAGATGGCCCTCTCCTCAGCCCTAGCTACAAGATCCTCCCTAGAAAATAGGTTTGAAAAATAATTGACCACTTCCTTGGAAATATCAACACAAGAGAATTGAGCCCCTTCAGGCGAAACAAGAGAGGAGATAGAATTCCCCTACCTCTGAGCCTTAACCAAATTTTGAAAGAATGCAATGTTCCTATCCCCCTCCTAAAGCCAATCAACATGAGATTTTTGCTTCTAGAAGATCTCCTCCTAAAGCTCCCACTCTTCTAATCCCTTAAGAGCCAAGGATTTATCTTTACTTAGATCTGAGGTCAACCCTTGGTCCTAAATCAAACAAGTGATGTTATCCAACTTGGACTGAGAAACCATCTTCTGAGCATGAAGGTTCCCAAAACAATGTTTATTCCATCTCTTAAGCTTGTACTTCACATGTTGAAGCCTCTTACTAAAAGTAAACATGGCTGTCCCATGGGCAGGCATCCCCTCATACCACCAATCCAACATAAGATCATTCAAAGACTAATCTCTTAACCACATCAACTGAAATTTGAAAGAAGGATTTTTTGTGACTCCATAAGCGGTGACAGAGAGCTTGATAGGCTAGTGATCAAAGCCCCTCCAATCAAGAATTTTTGAACTTGTGATCAACCTATAGTTCATTCAATAGCAGGAAACTAGAAATCTATCAAGCCTTTTTGAGATAGCCTCAACACCACATCCCCTATTATTCCATGTAAAGACACCATTGGTTGGCTTCACATCAATGAGATTGAAGGAACCAATCATATCCCTAAGCATATTTGCAGAAGGGTCCAACCTGGCTAACCAACCTCATTTTTCATCCAAACAAGTAACAACATTAAAATCACCAGCCATAATCCATGGGAGAAACGGGTCTAAGGCCTAGATGAATATGATGTGAGCCCAAAGATTTGACTTACCTAAAATATTAGTAGGAGCATAAATATTGGATAAAAGACACCTCTCTCCAGTCTCAAAACTAGAGGCAACCAGAGAAATGGAAGACTGACTAGAAATCCACCATAAGGGGAAAACTTTCCTTGGGTTCCAGAAGCAAGCCACCCCCCCTAAATTGTTCAAAGCACCCACCCCTTGCCAATTGCTCTGGGGCTAGATATGCAAAGCACAATTATCAAAACCATCCACTGTAAGCTTAGTTTCCTTAATAAAGACCACATCAGGAGACTGAGATTCAATTAGTATGTGAACACCCTTTTGTCTAGGGATGCTTTTCAACCCCCTTACATTCCATGATAAAACAATCATTTATGGGGGTGGGAGAAGTGGGAATCAATGGGTTTCATAGACCCAGAATCAACCAAAGTATCACCCATAATCTTGACCTTCTCTTGATCAGTCTTCCTTCCACTCCTTGATGGTTTATCAAGAGGCCCCTTTTTAAAGGATTTTTGTTGTAAACCTAAAACAGGAGGAGCTTTGTTACCCTTCATAGAATCTAAGGCCCCTTAGGAGTAGGGGGATCAAGAGCCACTACAATAGAGCCCATCAGAGCTTGTGACCCCTAGAGATCCCTAATATCCTGAACTTGAGAAGGAAAATCAATAGCCATCTGTTCAACCTGATGGTCCCCTAGAGATAAAATCTGAACCTCTTTCTTTTCATCCTCATCTTGAACTTCATGCAGACCCTTAGCCCCAGAAGAGAGCTCAACTAGAATACCTTCCTCTTAGACCAAATCCTCAAGAACATCAAACCTGTTAAAAGTGCCATCATTTTTTCTATCCAACTAGGTTCTCTTCTTGCCCTTGCCTTTGTTATGGGACTTAATTGGAATAAAACCCTTGTTATCTATAGGTTCATTAGACAAAGGAGCCTTCCCCTTGTCCCCCCTAGGAGGTCAAGAGGTAGCCAAGGTGGAGGATTTATTTATGGGACATTTGCAGTGTAAATGACCATATTCATGACAAATTTTGCATCTAAAAGGTAGGGTCTCGTAATCCAACTATTGGATCCAAGAAGATGATCCCATGCAAATTTCCATAGAATCTGGTAACGGGTTATTTAAATCAACTTCTACACAAATACAAGCAAAAGAAATTACCTTATGATCTTGAGTTTGTGTAGCCGATCCCACAGGTTTTTCGAGAAGCAATGAGATTGAGTGAAGAATATCTTCCCTCCAGAATTCCAAAGGAAGCCTCAGTAAATGAACCCACATAGGAACCCGCGAGGGCATCTCTTCAGTAGAGTTGAAGCCCATGTGCCAAGGCTTGATGAAGAGCCCCACCTAGTTAAAGAAATAAGGGCCTCCTTCAAAATCCCTATTCCTATCTGACATGCTTGAAAAGATAATCATAAAATAGTTATTAGCTACCAAAATAATCTCCATATCACCTTTTGGGTTCCAAACCCGACGTGCCTAGGAATCCAACATAGGTAGAGAAATATGAAGGCCCAAAAATTTACAAATAAGGGCATGATTACACCAATATTCAACATTCTCTGAAACTTGCTCAGGTTGAATAACCAAAACTAGTCGATCCTCGGATATCTCCAAACATCCATTTACTTTTTTTATTCGAAACATCCCTTTTGAAGCAGAGACCCCATCCCCAGATTGGGGTTTACCCATTTGATCCTTACCACTGGCATGCAATGAAGAAGATGGCTCTACCATCTCCAAATCACCAGAGGAAACCTGAGACAAAACAAAACCCTGATTCTCCATGGACTGAATAGCACAACCCCACCAAAAAAGAGAGAGATGGGGCAAGAGACTCACAGTTTCATATCACTATACACCACCCACTAAGGATACACCAAGCATAGCAAAAAAATGCAAGAAAAAAGTCTGCCCACAAGCCAAACAATGGTCAAACCCCCAATCTGACTCGCGCACCCCTGAGCACAAGCAAACACCCCCCTGAGAATGCACCATAAACTTGGTTGCCAAGCACAGATAGAATGAAGAAAGGAAGAGCTAGGGCATGCAGGCCCTAGCTCTCACCTAGCCACAGTGCAGAGCCATCGCCAAACTACTCTTAATAAAGATAAATATTATTATTATGATGGTGAGAAATAAATTAAATTGGAGAGAATATATATAATTCTAAAATAGAATAATTAATTTGAAATAGATTTTCCAACTAATTGTAAAAGAAATTAAAAGATGGTAAAAAGAGGAGTGCTTGTACATGCATGATTCCAAATTGAATTTTGAATTGCAAAACTTGTCATTTTGTTGATTTTTGATTTGAAAACTAAACTTTTTGATGTAGGAGCATATATCTTTACTTTTTTTAGATTTTTGTAGATGTTTTTGCATTTCTGGATACCCTTTTTATCGAATAAGAATTCCCAACTTTTTAGAACTACTTTTCTACTTTTTCTGCTCAACTGTTATTTTTAGCATGTGTGAATTTGAAGGCATGAGGAGGCATAAATTTAAGGGAAGCTTCGAGATAGAAAAATAAGCACTTTGGCGAAAGAATCAAATCAGGATCATTCCCGGTTTGAAAGTTATTCAAGTTTCAGTTTCTCCTTTTTGCCCTGAAAAGTCTTCCGACTCTAATTTGAGGCACTAAACGGTCTGAGATCAAAAGTTATGGCTCCTGAAAGTTAGTGCATTTTCAAAAATGTGCTAATTTTTTAATGTGGTTCTAAAATTTGAATTTCAAATTGTAATTTCAAGTGCCAAACTGCTAAAACTCATAATTTGAATGTTGTTTTTGGCTCCAAACCGAAAAGGGGTTATTTATGGTCTAATTTTTTATTTTTCGGTAGCTTTTTGGGGAAAAGAGTACATACTGAGAAAAGGGAACTTCTGTAATTTTTTGTAAGGGCATGTATTGCAGAACTTGAGGATTTGGGATCCTCTGCATGTAAGCATTTCATTATTCTGAATACAATAATATTCTCCGATTTTTATGTGTGATATTCTATGTCTCGAGTTAGCACCCTCGTCACTTCTTTTTTGTTTTTATTAGTGCTCATTTTGGAAATTTGGTTAGGAAATAATTTTGTTTTGGAAGAAGTAAATGGGGGCTCTACAAAAAGAAAAAGAATAATTGAGAAAATAATATAGTTTTTGGATTGAAATTGTTTCTCGAAGTAGATTGATTCCTAAAAAGTAATTATGGGAGGATTTCAGAACAACTACATTTCATGGAGAAATCTGGAAGGAAGACACGATATTAAATCAGTCTGGAGAAAACCAAACTCTTCAGATAAGTTATTATTCTTTTTGTGATGGTATTATTATTTGAATGTTTAGCAATTTAATCGTTTGTTTATGAATTTAGTGCAAATACATCTTTCTGCACATCTTGTATTTGTTGCATTCTTGAGAATCTATTTATCTATGTTGTCGATTGCAATCTTGAATGATAAACAAAACTAGTCACCTTACGTTTCCAGTTCTCCTTAGAGTTTTCTCCTTGGAATCGGTTAGAGTTTTTCTTCTCTTTCCAACATCTTGCTATCGCTGCAAGGTTCTAGGTTGAAATTTTATTTTATTTCAAGTTTATTAACCCTATGCATCTCTAAAAGAGGAATGATAAACGATTGTTATTCTCGTTAACAATTACCGCAGAGGGCATGCATGATTTTCTACCTCGTTGAAGCTTCTTACAATCCATCTTGACTATGCCAGTCCTGTCTCCCCACAAGCGGCGTCATCCTCCTTATTTGCATCGATTAGATTGGAATTGGCTTGGCCTTATCTTGCTATTTCTTTTGCCTGAATTTTTTTTAAGTCTTTCTATTAAATTGAATATGCGCCTTCTGCTACCATTCACCCTCGAGTTGAGTCTCTGAGGTTTAGCCGTTATTCTTCTTGGTATTAAATTCTTTTCGTGCCTTATATTTTCTAAACATTATACTCATTTGGCATTCGATTTGTATATATATTTATACTGTTGATTCAATAGTACATCTGTCCACTGGATAAATGTTTGGCTGAATGGTGTGATGGTCACTCGACTTTGTTCGATGTGTTTTTGTGGTATTGATCTTTTCCTTTGTCTCCATTCGAGAATGATACTTTATTATTGATATTCAGTGAATGCTCTTTAGTGGAATTCAATTTCATTCGGTTGTGAATGAGCATCCAGTTTGTGGAATTCGAATTACTCTCGCTACATCCGATCTCTCTCTTCATTTTGTGTGACTCTTGAGCTTGTTCATGATTGCGCCATAACAGACCTCTCCTCAGTGGCTCCATAGAATAGTTGCACACCTTACTTGTGCCTCATAATCATATTGTATATTTTAAGCCATTCTATCTGATAAATCTTGGCTGCGGAATACTTTTACTGTGGGGAGATGTTTATGTCTGGTATTAAGAAGTCGACGACTGCATGCACATTTATAATGAGTGGAGTTCAAATAATTCGTTCGATGGAATATGTAGTTGATATTCGCTGCTTTGAAACCATCATTTGATGTTGTGTTGTGCCTGCCTCCCCTCCTTCTTGGTCGTTGTTTTTTAGTGCAAGCCTCTGTTTTCTAATCGTTTCATTTAGCATTGCCAATAATCTCCTCATGAACTTAGCCGCCATGCCCGATTCTTTGCAATCCTCAACAAGAAGTCTCCCCTTCTCTGGTAATCGGAATAGTTCACTGTATATTTTCATTTGACCTGAACACGGTTTATGGATTTCGCTGTATGAAGATTCTCTTCCTTGGTTAATGTTGTAGGATGTAATTTTTATAATGCCGAATGTGTCTATACGTGGCTGCGTGTTGACATCCCTGTAGGATTTGATTTTCCTTTAGGAGCAGTTTGATATCTTATTGTATGTAAATTCTATGCTCCCTTTTTTCTCTATCGTTGAGTTGATGGTTCATATTCTTTGGATATTCTTTGAACTTGCATTGATGTTTCTGAATTGTATGAGGAGCATCTTAAAGTTCTATTTAATGCGCTGACTATATGTTTGGTTTTTAATTATCTATTAGAAAGGATATTTTAAATAAGTGTATTAGAAATATTTATATATGGAGGTAATAACCTTCAGTTACCTTATTTATTTTAGAAAAATAGTTTCTTTTAGTTTTTTTATACGGATATATATGACTGTACAAATAAATGTAAGTAAAGAGGATTATATCATATCAAAATTTTGAACAACTTTTCAATTATAAGATATGCTAATATAGAGTTATACTTGTATTTGTATTAAGGTGTTAGAAAAAGAATAATCATTCATTTTGTTTTATATATTTGGAAAATTTGCTAAAATAGGTTTTGTTAATTAAGAAAATTCAGCATCCTTGTTATAAGTAGATATACTAGTCATTGAAATAATAGATACTGGTTCAAAATGAAGTTTATAGAATTAATTATATATATGAAATTGAGATACTTTTCGACTATTGATTAATGTATAAATTTAGTTGCAATTTATCCGTCAATTGGGTACTTTATAGAGAGATACATAGGGATGGGTTGAATAAATGAAATATATTGTCTTTTTAATGGGGACTTCATTTTTAATTATTTTATAGTTGGATTGATAGTAAATGTTGATTTTATGTTTCAATGTTTATTCGTTTTCTTATAATAAATTATGTGTTGATTATTTGAAAATTAGAGTAGTTGATATAATAGTTAATTACAAATTACTGTGAAAATGGTTTATAAAGTGAAGTCAATGGTTTAGTTATGAGTTTTAGGAAATGGGGGAATAATGCCTCTCATGGATGTTTTGGTTGTTGATCGATTATTGTGTTTGGTTGATATTGAGTTGAATTTTGCATTGTTGTTTTATGGAATATGTCATGGAAGATTTGAATTGTCATCCGTTCTGATTTATTGGGTTGACTCTTGAATTGAGTTTTAAATCAGTTGGTTGCTATTGTTGTCATGGTTGTTAATTTTCTTTAAGTTCTGCCTAATCGTAAGCTTGTTGGGTAATTAGTGGTTGGGTATCATGTGAGAAGAAAATTGAGGTCTCCCTAGGGTTCCCATTGGTTGATTTTACTTTTGGTATTTGTGGTTGATTTGGTATTGAGTTGATTATGTTAGTTTTGGTTGAGTTTGTAAGATTTTGATTTTGTGATGTTGCCACTCATTACTCTACACTTGTTGATTCATAAATTATGCATTGTAAATAGTCTCATGATATCATTTTATTGTTGCCACTTCGATGGGGAAACCATTGTGTTAGTAATTTGTTATTCTTTGAGAGGTTAGAGGGGAGTATGGTTTTTATTTGCATGAGTTGGTATGGGGGCCGGGTATCAAATGAGGCTACGAGGGTAACCCAAGATGGGGGCAGAAAAAATAGGAAGATTTGCATTGGGTAACCCATATGAAGACATGAGTGTTTGCATGATCTCTTTGTAAACTGTTAATATTTTATCTGTTTGTGCTTATGTGGGTTTTAGCCTTGCACTATAGAAATTGTTTTATTATGGAGATGTTGTGGAAGGTGGTCCATGCCTCATTTTATATGCATGTTTATCTGGCTATTTATGTCACGGAAGTTGGCTTACCTAGTTAGTGGATTGTGGAGTCTTTTGTTGCTAGTAGGGGGAGTGGCTCTTAATGAGGGTCTGGCACCCAAAGTGGCAGGTCTAGGGTAACTCATGAGAGTTTCTTAATCTAGTGAAAAAACTAATAATTAATTAGGGGGTTTGGGTAGTACTCACATTAATAAAAGATAATGGATGCCTATCTCATTTCTCAAGTGCTCGTTTAGGCTTGAGATGAGATGGGAAGGCCTGGAATGGAAAAACCAACTACCTTGTCTTCATGAGAGTTATGTTGGTTCCACATGAGTTAGAATGGGGGACATGGATTGGTTGAGTTTTCCAAGGTAACCTAGGATGGGGGTCGGTAACCTTTGAAGATTTTCAATGGGTAACCCATATCGAGCTATGCAATGACACTCTTCCCTTAAGAAACCTTGTATGCTTTGTTGTTTCCCCTTGTTGTTCATGTACCTTTGGAAGTGGTTATCCTTTATGATTGTTGTTGCATTTTTTTGTGGAATCTTGTTAGACTTTTATGCTTGATTGTCTTTATGTTGCGGGTCCTTCTTGTCATCTCCTAGCATGGGGGGTGAGACTTACGGTCCACATGGTCGGGTAGAACATGCTATGCACTCCATTGGGCTCTCTGTCGAAGTTCGTGATGCAAAGAGTTGTACCAGTTGCAATGACTCTAAAGCTTTATCTGAGTTGGAGCCAGTATTGGTATTATGTGTTACATTCAATTCGATTGTACCCATTTATGTAAATTGGTGATTCCTTCCCATTTCATGTTGGGAAGCATAGTTGTATTATTGTAACCCTTGAACGATGTATATTCATATAATAAATGTAGTGAATGTATTCTTGGTATTATCTTATGATCACTGATGGATATATGTATGTGGTTTATCTATTCTATATAATGGTTTAAGATGAGTTCTTGTGAGTATTTTATCATCATTAGGGGAATTGATTCATGTTTGGAATGTTTGCAAGTAATCCAGTTATGTTACTCGAGAGGACTAGATAGATAATGTGTATGTGTAGCTTCATTATAAGTGTTTTATTTTAACTTACATTCTTACTAGTTTTACTTTGAAAAAATTATGCTATAATTGTTAGTTATAAGTTGTCCTTTGGGGTTTGCATGGTGGGCATTGCATTTTCCTTTAGATCTATGTTCTCACCTTCAATTTTAATTAGATCTTCAAGAGAAACTTTGAGTTCTCCATTTTTTTTAAGAATGCAATCTTCTATAAACTTAACTGCAGGAATCTCTCTAGGATGAATAAGAAATTTCCTATCAGCCATGTGTTCAATCTCCAATACCTTCTTAAAGAGCTTAAGCTTCTTCCAAGAAACCAAGCTTTGATACATATTGTTGAACACCCAAATTACTGAGGGGAGGGATGAATCAGTATTCTCTTAAACCATTCAAACATAAAAAATCTAATTACTAATGCATATTCAACCGTATAGTAATAAAAGAAAGTATGAAAACATCCATGACATCACATAACACATGAATACCAAGATTTTTACGTGGAAAACCCACAATGGGAAAACCATGGTGATGGTTAGCTCACAATATATTATAACTGCTTATAGTATACTATAGAAATGCTCACTATAGTAGACTCATTTTCCATAGAGAAAAAGATAGAAGAGAGATGGTCACTCACAACCTATTTTTGAACTATTACAATTGCATCTTATGTATGCATGCATTATAATTCCATTGAAGAATAATAAAAAACTTTATTTGATTCTAATTCAACACTCTGTCTTGCTCTTCTTTTGTACAATTCTAATCTTCAACTTAACTTCACACTATTCTACTCAAATTCACATCACACACAATACATGTCACATTCATTACCACATAACATTGAAAACAATCCAACTTATATATTTGCATCAAGTATAACATCAATGAGGTTAGCCTAATTAGATGTAATACCCAAACTATAACTTGTTGGCTCCAAATTATTTTATCCACACAACGTGCCACAATTCAAAACTCAAAAATACTCAAGATAGGTTAGAGTGTACTTATAATAGATCCCACATAAGACAAAAACACTTATTTACCCTTCTCATAACATAAAACATGTTAGGTCAGCTCCATATAAGACCTAAATATAAAATCCTCCAACTGTGTATCCACATCTCGACACATGGACCTCAAGACTTGATACCATCTAGAATTCATGTAGAGAACCATGGATTGTCCTACACAAATACATTGTACATAAAGATAACTGTGAACTCCTAGGTTGAATACTATTACTCATATCTCTCAACCGATTTGTCCAAACAAGATGAAATCTTGGATTTAGTTACATCTAACATCCACCAAAATAATCTTAGAGACACATAGCACTATCTTTATTTTCAGAGTGGTGTGAAGCCAAAAATTGATGCACTGATGATTACATTATATTGACAAATTTTTCCCTTAGTCAAATTTCCAAATAACTCATATTTACTAGACCAAATCATTATGCAATAATGTCTTCCTTATCAACTCCAAAACCTATTAGGATTAATCAAAATGATCCACAACAATGTTGAAATCAATGACAATATTGTATCACAATGTTATTTTTCGTCCATGCTCATGTTGGAAAACAACATCATCAATGATAAAATTCAACAATCTCTCTAAACTTCCAACATAAAAGTAGTAGAGAAAAAAGTAGAGTGCTAATTTAAACATGTAGAAATAAAAAATATTACGAAAGGTAGAATTTTTGTAAGAGATACAAAAAATCCTCTTAGGTATTAGCCTCATGGAAACCTAGGGGATGGTGAATATAAATGGGGTATCTCAAAAGAGATCAGTTTAAATATGCAACCAATCCAAGTAGACCTATTAAAAATACCATGGGCTTCATAAAGTACTAATAAAACATTAAATCATTAAATATCCATTGTTAAAAGAGATTGTACCATAGAAAAAAACTAACTTGTGTGACATGGAAATAATTCATGATAACTTGGACTTATTGAGGCCTTGATTTGGTGTTGTGATGTGTTTTTGACATCCACACTAGGTATTGGACCCTTTCAAATGCATTTAATGATGTCTTGAAAAGGTGTTGTAAAGTGTTGTAAAAGACTTTCACACTTTTCTAGACTTAATGAATCCATCTTCCCTTAATTCAATAGTATAAAATGTGTTTAATGACATTATCATACTAATCCAAAAGGATTTTGAATTAAACTTAATGTTAACTCATGTTATAATGTGTCTTACACATTCACATTGGTTCTTATGCCTTCCCAGGTTACGTGGACCTCATTTTAGTGTTGTAACTTAGTGTATTTAATCACATTTTCACATTGAATTCTATGCCCCAAGCCCTAATTGACCCTTACATCATCACTAATAGGCCCCTATTACCCCATATTGTGCATCCCAACACATTATTTGATCAAATAACTAACATAGACATCATATAAACCTTATTTTCTCATTTCCTAAGAACCCAGTTGTCAAATGGGCCCCAATGGGACTAATTCACCACCTGTGGTGAATGAGTCCCTACTAGGTGGGACTAATTCACCCAAGGTGGCTAATGAGTCCCATTTGTGTCAATTTTGACTTTTGAGCGAGAAAAACTAAAATTTAAGTTTATTATTTTTACATGTCATCCTTATGGATCCAAGTTATGAGCTAATAAGGTGAATTTCCTATAAAATCAAGGCTCTAAACCCTTATTCACATCCTTTAAGTTATTTTCATAATTCATTCATCATCTATCTTCTACATTAAGCCAAGCAAGTTGCAAGTCATCAAGTTAGCTTCCTAAGACATTCAAGGGTTGAATCCTCATGTTTTGCTTCAAAATTTCAAGATAAAACATCATGGAAAGGTATTGAATCCATTATTGCATGCTCTATTACATTCTTTCTCTATTTTGGTTTAAATTACCTATAAGGGGTTTGACCAATGCAAACCCCCATGCCCTAACATCCAATATTTCTCCTTCTCTTCTTGTGTGTTTGTAGAGTTAGACATCTTGGAATCTTGGAAATCGTTAAGAATCAAGCTAAAAAGTTTTTTAGGTCTTCTCTTTATTTTCAGAGGAAAAATATCAACAAAAAATCACTTTCAAGCCCAAATCTGACAGTTTCAGAACCAGACACCTAGAGAAGCAGAAAGTGCAGACCGAAAGCTCCAGATTCCACCTTTGAATATTCAAAAATTCAAAGTGGACTCATTCAACATGGGTGGAAAATGAGTCCCACTTCTAGGTCAGTTTTTGGTTTTCTACATTTTTAGATACCCTTTTGTCTGAAATGGGTTCTGAAATAGTTTTACAGAATTGGGACTGTTTCGCCCAGAATGGAATATGAGTCCCACCAAGGCTAAAAATTAGCATTAGTGGCATTCCAGAAGTTATTTCTAGTATCCATCTAGATATTAGGTGCACATTTCCAATTCCATCCATTTTTGTTTAGTTTTGCATACATTTCTAAGTATTTCTACATATCACAATGTGTTTTCAAACAATCTCCATTTCATTGGTTTTGCATTAATAATCAATTCATTCCATAGCTTCATTGCATATAGATCATTGAATTTAGTCATAATTCCATCATACATACCTTAGATTGAGTGAACCACCTAGATTTTGGTGTGAGATCTATCTCTTTCCATTAGGTGAAAGGTCCTAATTGAGCAAAAGAGAGTCATAGCATCTCACATCTCATAACATATTTGGTTAAGATATAACAAGAAATTAAGAGAGATTAAAGATGAAAATCAAGTGATATTATAGTTGAACATGTAGGATAGGAGCAAGAAACAAATGTGAAAAGATAGAACTCAAGAACATCAAGAAAGATACTACATAAGAATGGAGAAAGTAGAGAAGTTGGAATTAGATCATGGCAAGGTGGGTGCTAATAAATAAAATGTAAAGAACATCAACAAATGTGCTACTGATAACAATAAAATAGAACTAGATCAATTTCTAAAGAAAATAAATTTACATATTGATAGAACAATAGAAATAATATCTAATATGAAGTGTTAAGAGATGAGGTATCTAAAATAAATGTGGAAAAGTTGTGGTAGAACTTAGGCTCCACCACTTTTGGACTTAACTCAATAACCCCATATGAGATTGTTCCTATGTACTAGGTGGATGTAGTGTACATCAGCAGTTGTTTACCCAAGCATTTCGGTGAGATGGAGCATTTAACATATGGAAACTCTTGCATTCCTATTCCTAGATATTATTCATCGAGGAACTATATCAATCATATTTTGATAGTTGTCTATAGTTTCTTTGTGCTTTAGTGATGTTCTACATATTCCTTTTCTTCAGAAATTTTTTTGGTTAGAGATTTCTTAGTCCTTCACCTTGATTTGGAGACTTTTTCAATCCTTTATTCACCTTTCTCTCTTTTCAAGAGGAGTTTTTCCCATGAGGTTTTCTCCTTTTTCATATTTTAATAGATCTTCTGTTTGTACATGGGTGCCTCACTAGGCCTTGTTTGCCTAGACCCATCATGCATTCTCTTTTTAAGGTTTTTAGCTACTCCCTAAGTTCATTTTAAGTGGAGATGTTAGAGTAATCATGCATTAGCTAATAATGAATTAATATTTAATTAATTATTAGTCTAATTTATTCTCATGCTCTAAAACTAAACTTCGGAGTGGTTTTTTTATGTTAACTAGAGAGCTATTATTAGATCATTCTATCTCATTACATGAGATGTTGGCACTTGTCATGATCTAATCTCTTTATCATTTAGGGTTGCTCCTATATAGAACACAACCCTCATTTGTATTATCATACCTTTGATACCTTCGATAGAACTCTCAACTTTTGAGGACTCTTGTTTTCCTTGAAGATTTTTGAGGTTCATTTTAGATCTTTTTCTTGTTGAAGAATATTGCATATTATTGTTTACATCTCTCTTGCATGGAAGGTGTCTTTGTTCGTTGTTTGATCCTGTGGCTCGTGTTTTTTCACAATTCTAACAAAAGGAAGTACAAACTAGAGAAAGGTTAAAAGGTGTAACACCTCGTCTTATAACCTAAAGAATGATGCATTGTCTACGAAAGTGTGATAATTTTTTTTTAAAGTATAAACACTTACTTAACTAATTGCAAACATTTCGTAAGTAACGTGACGACACACTACTTGAAATTCCCAGCAATGACTTTAGTATTTAGCATTGCATATATTCATTTCTCAAAAAACTTAAAAACATACATTGAACAACATTTACATTAAATCAATGAAAGAATAATATACATAAAAGATTCTTTCATACATTGCATTTGAAATAACATTGCAATACTCTTTTTTCTAAATGAGGTAGATCAAATAAATGTTTACAATTACAAATAACAAATGTTCACCTCATTAACAATTGAGGAGAGATACAAATATACAATTTACAATGATACAAATAAGGAAGTACATATATCCAAATAGGAGCTCTCCTTCCATGAAGTACTCATTGCCATGAACAAGAATTGGGGACCCAACGGAGTAAGGTGGACATTCCACCCAACCATGTGGTGCCCGTAGGTCCACCCCCCATGCTAGGAGATAGTAATAAGGTTCCCTACACATAACCTACAAACCCTAGACACCAGTAAAAACCATAGAAAATATATACAAGTGCACATTTAACTTATTGGTTACATTGCTTCTAGAATTAGGATAATCAAACATGCTAAGTTCACAAGGTTACTGTTATTTTAGGTGGAGTTTCATCACAATGTTGCATAGGTTACCCTGGTGTTTCTTCCTAGTTTCTGGCCCCCAACTTGGGTTACCCCAACAACCTCTTACGAAACCCGGCCCCACATGCAAACTGTTGCGGATTCAAATATCTTTTAAAATAACAAGATATTGATTTGTCATTCCAGGCCTTCTCAACTTATACTCAAGACTGAACTAGCCCTTGAGTCTATAAGCGAGGCTTATTAATCTAGTTAAAGGTTTTAAACTAACTAATGTTTTGTTTTAGTTTTCACTGACTTACTAACTCTACATGAGTTACCCAGGCACCACTTTGTGTTGGCCCTCACACAGAGCCACTCCCCTAAGCATAACACAAGAAATCTAAGTTCACTAACTAAGGTAAACAAAGTGCACAAAAATTAACATATAATACCAAAAAAATCATAACGGACATCAAACTTTTTTCATAAAACCAGGTGTCTAAACACCATGCAAAACCATGTGCACTACCCTAGTTAACTCAAGGATTGTATTTAAACAATAACAACTCCCACATTTAACAAACTTATTTGGAAGACTTGTACTTCTAATACATTCCCAATTTGCCCAATAAAAGAGAAAATACAATTTAAAGCAAATCAGGGATAATAAACATCTATTATTAGGATTTACTAAATCCAATCAAGACAAATAAAATTAGCATGACAATAAATCAACTTGGTTAAAATTCGTTATCAAATAATCTAATTTTAACTTTATCAATTTCACATGAAAATAAATACTAAATTTTCTCAATCAATCTTATTGTTTTAAAGATAATTATTCTCATGCATTACATGCATTCTAATTAAAAGAAAGTCTTATTTAATACTAAAATTATTTTCCTAAATCTATAAAAATTTAAATACATATAACTATTTATATACATAATATATATACACACATATATATATATATAAATTAATATATATATTTACATATATATATATATATATATATATAATATATATATAATATATATAATATATATATAAATATATATAATATATATAATATATATATTAAATATAAATTAAAATTAAAAATTCTGAATTCTAAAGCAAACCAGTAAAATGTGAAAACCCAGGTGAATACAAGTTAGGCGGACTATGTTTTATACACAGCCGTAGGCTGTTCACACAGTCTGCCCCAAATAGGCAGCCATTGTGTTAGCAGCCATGCGCTGCCTGTGAGGACAGCGCAGGCTGCTTCCACAGCCATCACCCCTTATGGGGCAGCTGTGGGGGAAAACCCCTGCGGCCCCATTACAACACAATTCTTTTTTATATATTTAAAATACTATACCCTGATTCGCCTGAGTGACGATATTCCTTAATTTTTTTATATTTCCTATTAAAAATCTTTTCCCGTATGGTGAATTTTAGAAATTCATGTATTTTATAAATTTCACACAACTTAATATATAAAAATATATCTTTGAATATGTATATGTAAATATATATATAAAAATATACACAATTTATTCAATAAATAAATTACTGAAAACAAGTAATTTCTTTCAACAGGGTTTTCTATAAAAAATTAAGAAATTTGGCCATTTAAACAATTTTTTTCCTCAAACAATTTTTAATTTCATTCACAGAGAATTTACAACTCAAAATAACAAAATCTTTTCTACAGGAAACCCATAACAAAATTTTGACAGGGAACTTCATTTAAAATTCTACAAAGATTTCTTCTATTTCCTTTGAGACTATACTATTGTTTAACAAATATTTTGTGTTGCCCTCTGATTTCACTATAAAAACTTGTCTCGTAAAATGCACAGAGAGGTAACAAATTTCTACACAAATATTTTCTACAAAAATTTCCTCGAGAAGAACAGAGGCTTCTATGAAAATTTTATTTCCTCAGGCAATCTTTTAAATTCACAATTTTAAGAAAATTTGCACAAATCTATTTCTTTACACAGATAATCTTTTCAAAAGAAAATAAACAAAATAAATAAACAGAGAAAAAAACCTATAGCTTGAAGATTTTGTCTGTTGATGAGATGCTCTGCCTATTGCATGCAACTTCCAAAGCTCTTTACAAACCACCACTTTCCAGAAGAATGCAATCACAGAAAAAATCTATCTGAGGATCTCTTCCAGAAATATTGAGCAAAACCCAAAGAAATTCTCAAATTAACAATTTTTTTTTTAAAACAAAACTCTGTTCTTTTCATTTCCCGTGAAGAGATTTCTTGTTTTCCCCAAATCACATAATATCTTCTCCGAGAGAATCCTCAACAAGAAAATACAATAAATTTAACTAACGTACATGGCAAGAAGATAATATCTTCTAACAAACTCTCTGGGCAAATCTTTCTTTCCTCACTTATCAAGAATTCAATGCATTTTAAAGAATTAAAGAATTTAAAATTCAAATTTCAATTTCCTTTTCTTTGTTTATTATTTTTTAAATTAAAAATTTTATTCCCAACAAAGCAATTAATTTAAATATCACAAATAAAGTAACTTTAATTTAATTAATTAATTTATTTAATAAAATAATTTTAATCTCAATGACTAAATTATTTTACCAATAAACTAATTTAATTAACTAAATAAAATGTGAAGCTTTTAATTACTTTATTTAAAATCAATTTAAATAAGCATTAAATTAAAGAACGTTAATATAACACTAAATTCACAAAATAAACTTTATATGGAAAATAATCAAATCAGACCAAACAAGACAACCAAAAACACCAAATCTAAACTGACGACATACTGTGACTGGTTTTGAGACTAGACTAGGAAAAACCTTGTTACTACCTCCAAATCAACATTTCCGTTGAGTCTTGGCACGCTCAAATCTGAGAAACCAGGTGGAGTCGGTGTCATGTACTTGCAATCCAATAATAAGACAAACAACATACATATATATAATCCATGTTTCAAACACACCGTGCGAAGAAAATCACGAAAATCATAGGGCACTCGTGAGCGAGTGATGCAACTCTGTTCTCCACACCAATACACATCTCATCAAATTAACAAAACAAATAACAATTAATCTACCATAAACATATAGATAGCAATAACATCAGAAGTAAACATCTATGCTAACATAAAGCATGTTAGAAATAATTATCACCATACAATGTATCATATCACAAAATAAATCCACTATCACTCTGAAGTCAGCAATCAATACACCAAAACAAAGTACCAAGGTCTATCAATGTGAAAACATGCTAACAGAGGGGTACTACAAAAGGAAATCCATAACTTTGCTTTAGGTTTCATCATCTCATTTATTACTTCAAGGCCTCTATGTTTACACTATTTAAGACTATAAGTTTGGGTGTGTCTTAGTACAAACTTCCATCCTGAATCACATCAAAGTTGTTCTCCTAAAATTAAAAAATATTAAAAATAATTATTTTAAATTATTTTTTTCTAATTATTTTCACTACATTTTGTTAATATACATGAAATATAAAATATACCTACAGTTTCATTTTCACTGTGTAGGATACAACACCGTGTAAATATTGCTTATATTATCAAAAACATTATTTAACTTCATTTACTTAATACACAAAGAAACTCTAATCTTAAACCCATTAAATATGATCTTATTTACTACAATATTAAGTAAATTTAAAACCAAATTTTCTATTACTTACCTTTCACACATCCTTATTTTGAATTTAAATTATACATATTTAACTTCACTGATATCTCTATTTCACACTAAAATCTATAAATAACCAGAAGGGCACTAGCATTTAACAAATCTTCGCCATGCTTATTCAGTGAGTCGCATTTAACAAGTCTCTATAATTTTTCAGTGAATCGCATTTCTTATTGGATGGCCATAATTTTCTAGATGAGAAAATATGTCCAACAACATGCAATCTTAAATATTTAATAAACAACCAATCGAGAGTTTCACAAAGATCTAAGACATTGTCACATACCACAATGCATGTCCACAACAATATGTCCAACGACATGCAATCTTAAATATGAAAAATGGTTTATCTTATATAGAAATGACAATTTTAAATATGAAAAACAGTTTATGTTACAGAATTGAGGTTGTATGACAATTTTAAGTATTTGCAACGCGCTATG
This sequence comes from Sequoia sempervirens, assembly GCA_007258455.2. NCBI lineage: Eukaryota > Viridiplantae > Streptophyta > Pinopsida > Cupressales > Cupressaceae > Sequoia > Sequoia sempervirens. The sequence continues at coordinate 21,590 of VDFB02322738.1, read as the reverse complement.
GTAATTCGTATGAAAGAGTCAATTTTCTTATTCTTGTTTGCTCACTCAGAACTTTACTCTAAGAAACATTACATTTTCGTATAATATTTTCTACTATTGGTTATGGTTAGTTTAGGCGTTTATTTTTCTTTTGAGATACTCTCTTATTAAGTTTCGTTGATATTATGAGAGAACATCAAAGATAGTTTTATTGGGGTTTTATTCTACCTTAATTATCTTTCTCTGATAGTTATTTCCTTCTATGTTAACACTCCCTCTCTCCAGTTCCCTCCCCAGTCTGTCTCTCTTCAGTGTTTGGTATTGTAATTAAATTTGATATTTTTAAATGTTTATGTAAATAGGGTTATAGCTAACTTTAACACTTTAAGTTTTTAAATAGTATGTGGGATTTTGATTATTGTTTGAGTTTTTTTGTATGTAAATTAAGAGCTTATAGCTATTGTTTTAGTTTCTGGTAGTTATGACAAACATGAGAGGATTTGTTATGTACACAAAGATTAAAAAGTGGTCATTTCAAGGTGACGTCCGATACATATTTTCTATTGCTCTAATAACTATTCTCTTTGACCACCACAAAATTTGTACAAATGATAGAACTATTGATACATTTCTTTTTTTTAGTGGAATTTTAATTAGCATGTATCAATGAATGGTTATTGAAACATGGACGATAATTGAAACTTTCTCCTACTATCTCTTCTTTTTAAAACTAACCCTTCCTTTCGAAACCTCAAAAATATTCTTTAAAGATATATTCTACCAAATAAGATGGCATAGTAGTAATAGATGACTTGAATGGTTACAATGACTTTGGGAGCTAAACATCTAATCTATTATACTTTTCTGATGCAGATTTATGTTCATAGTTGTGTTGCACATTCATCATAGAGGAAGAGGTATTATTAGATTACTAAATTCATAGAAAAGATCGGAGGAGTTGTGATTTTTTTTCTCAGCTTTCATATTTTTTTCTTAAAACTTGCATGTAATTTGACATCTGACTTGCTAACCCATTTTGAGGTAATTTCACCAAGAAATCCGGACCAAAATATTAGTAACTAAAAAGTGCATCTAGTTCAATATAACAAGTTATTTCAGATAAACACTTCTACAAGTACATTGAAAATATAATATAAAACAAGTTATATCAGATTAAAACACTTCTACAAGTACATTGGAAATATAATATATTTCAGTAATAATATAAATCCGTAAGATTATAGTTCACTTGATTTTTAGACGATAGAATAACTGTCTTTTTATGAAAATAAAATTACAATAGAAAAGAGGCACACCCTCTCTTTTCCATCATTTTATATTGTTATCGGATCAATAAGCACTTTTAATACTCGTTCTTTGACTCCTTTATCATGATGGGCAAAGCCATCTCCAAATACATAGAAACATTGCATTGCTCTACTAGTATTAAAACACAACTCCTCCCAATCAAAAAAATTATTATTTGGATTCAGAAATTCCCATGTTAATTCCTTAAGAGATTGGTTAAGGAGTCGGTTGATGTGACTTAACGCCTCATCTTCTGAAAATTCAGGATGATCCTTCATATAAGATGAAACAGCTGATGATGTTTGTCCATTGAGTTTATCATCCTTCAGACATAAACAATATGTTAATACTGTAAAACATAATAAAATTTTCATCACTTTCTAATCAACAAATTTAAAGAAAAGGATCAAAACCTGGAAATCGTGAGCATCATCAACTAAGCGTGTACACAACCATATGAGTTCATAGAATCTAGATTGATTGTGAAATATCTTTTCAATAGCATTGTCTTCTAAAATAGGGGCTGCTAAGAGGACTGTGTGCAATGATATTGGTCCAATTGCTGCAGTTGTTGCTGCAATCTTTATGTACTCATTATAAGCTGGAACATATCCACTCTTATTCCATCGTACTTGTTGTAAACAACCTTCAATATAATCTGCCCACTAATATACAATACACATAAATTATAAAATCTATTAAAAAAATACATTAATATACATCTAATTCTCCTTTGATTTACTTGCTATACTTTTTAATCATTTATTCTATCTACAATTAAATAGTTTTAATTCATTCAAAATATCACTATATATTCCCTTAGAAATAGAAATGTGAAATAAAATGGGTCGCCTATGAATAGTGAAAGGGATTGCACATATATGTCGAACTAATAAAAATAAGTCATTTTTAAATGGTAGAAAAGATTGTACGTAAATATGTCAAACTAATACATTGAGTCACATTTCAATGGTAAAAGGGTTTGAATATATATTTCAAACAAACAAAATTATTGATATGGTTAAATTAAATTAATTTTATTTATTATAAATCTTATTAAATTGTATAAAATAATATTTAATATGATTTATATTTTAAAATATAAAGATTAGTTGTAACTATAATTATTGATATTTTAAAATTCTTATATAATATTTCTTAAATATTTGATTAATATATATTTTTGAATTTAAAAAAATGGTTAAAAATAGTTTTTTTCAACATGAAAATTTTCTTCAGTTATATTTGAAAAGGAAAGTTTTAAAAAACAATGAGATATTTTTTAGTTATTAATTAATTTCTAGTATAAAAAGAAAAATAATTAAATAAATAAAAAATTACATTTTTAAAATTATCTATTTAATTTACTCACAATACAATGATTATGACATTTTAATAAATCTAAAATTTAATACAATGTGAATATATGACTTATTTTTATATTATCAATTTTATGATAAAAATCATGTTCTCAATATGAAGTGTTTAGAAGAAGTAAACTTACTATTTTTGTGATAAATTGCATCATATCACGTCCTTGCTTCTTAGTAGCATCACTTGCCAATTCATGCACCGTTTTAAAAGAAAATTCTACAATTGTCTTGAAATTGTTTGGAATATTTTGTATAATAGAAATATCCCAACCTTGAACAATGGCTTGAGTAATAAGTTGAGCTTGCTCAAGGGTTAAGTAGTCATCAAAAAGGTCATCCAACATAGTAACAATGGTTGATGCTTTAGCCACAGCCATTCTACTGTTACTAAGTTCCACCTCATCCACAATGCTAACCCCCAACAAAAGATATTCAATTGTACGTTGTCTAACTTCAATTAATTGTGAGAGCCCAGAATCTATCCACCAACTATCATAAGAAAAATCAATGTTAATTATTTCTAAAAATTAAACAAGAAAAATAGATTTCAAACATTACAAATTTAAATTTAAAAGATAAAATATTATAGAACTAAATTACTTTAAATAATAAAATATAACATATTTGATAGCTCTAGGTACTTGTTTATAGTTATTGGATCTACTAGTTCCTCCTACTTATTGAGATTTATTTTATTTAGATATATTGAAATAATTATACACAAGGTTTGTACATTTTTCTTATATGATTCTACATCAATATTACACCACATAGCTTTACTATTAGATCTACAATCATAATCATCAATAAAATTTGTTATTAAAAGTTTAACTAATTAAAGAATGCATTACTTTAGTTATTTACATTAAATATGATTATACCTATGAAAATGATATTTTTATTGAATTAAAAGATGAAAGGTTTGTGTTTTTTATTATTTTAAGATGATTTTTTATAAGCACCCAAACCCTATTATAAAAGTAGAACAATTTTAACACAAAGCATAGAAAAAATTATTGAAAAAGAAAACAAAAAGGTCAAGCCTAAAAGTACTTCATCTAAAACTATGCATATTTGCACCCAAAGGATTGGCATGTGAAAGAAAGCTCAACTTAGGAACACCATTCTTCCTCCTTTGTATGACTATCCATGAAGAATTGTGATCTAGATCTTTAGACTAACGAGAAGAGGGTTGACAAGGCCCCTTAGAAGGCTTATCTAAGGGAACTTCACAATCCAATGAACAACATGAAGTTATCGATTAAAAACTAACCTTCTTAAGCAATATGCTTTTTAAAAAATAGGATGATATAGTGGATTTATACAAAAGTTTGCAAACTTTTTAAAACTCTTATCTTTTTAAAAGTTATTTTCCCTTTATAATGAGTTAGCTTTAAGATAATTCATACATATTCTGGTGCTATAAAATACTTCTAAAAAATATAAAATTGAGGACCTAGATAAAAGAAAACTTATATTTCTTAGATACAGAGATATATCTTTAAGTAAATGAAAAACTCCAAGATTTACTGACTTATGTGCTATGTGAGTGGTATATGTGTTCATGAAGAAAAATAATTAGATAAATATTATTTATATTCAATGGATTTCATGTTTCTATCTAGAAACAATCAAATAAGAAGATATGGGGAAGACAAAGTAATTATTAATTTGGGATAAATATAATAATAATTTGCATAAATAAAATGACATAAATGATGATACTAAATAGATATAAACCAAGATTCATTTTATTTGATTTCAACATATGTAATATATTAACAATATAGGCATAATAATAAAAATAAAACTCTTATAAATTTATTTTAGGTAGTAGTAGAATAAAATATCCTAAACAAGTTTATTTTAGTATGAATTCAAGCCTACCTTGTCTAAATTCATTAGAGATAGTGGTGACCTATGGATGGTGCAAATGATGATTTTTAAATAATCTTGATTAATATTGCATGTCCCACAATATTGTTTAGTCTACAAGTCAGTTTTGAATCCATTCTCTCATTTTTTTTTAAAGGATTGGTTTTCTGACAACATTCAAATCCAAATCATATTATATTATTTTTCACACAATTTAATCACAACATTTGATTGTTTCTATTATTGTAATCTTTTTATCCATTCATTTATGAAATGTAAAGATAAAGGAATTTAAATATTAGTAAATTTATTTGACTATAATAATTACCTAGAGAGTTTCTTCATCTCCATCTTGTATACAAACTGGGATATATTGAAATTCAGCTTGGCCAACTCTAAAATTTTCTTGTCCTTCAACCTGATAAAAAAAAGACAAATCATCTAGCTAACATAAAGAGACTTAAAATCCATAAGAATTCAAATATTGAAAAAAAATATTTTGTAAGAATAATTTAGAATACCCACCTCAAATTATCTAGTTCATATATTTCTATAAAATTGTGTGCCTCCCATATAGAAAATGTTCGAGAGTATTCATATAAAAGCGCATACTCCACCTATACAATGAAAATATGAAAAATATAATAAAAATAAAAATTAATACTTAGATTTAGATTTATTCTTTTCTAATCTCTGCCTGAGTGACTTCCTTGAGTTTATATAATTTTCTTTTAAAAAGAAAAAAAATTATTACCTCTTTCAGAAAACTTTTCTTATATGTATCTCTAGGATTCTCCAATATTTGCTTAAGATATGCAGAACTAACTAGTTTAGCCTCTTCCATAACTGTTTCACCAGGAAATGCCACACTCGATGATCTTAAAAGGTTAAGCATGCTTCTCATCACATCTTCCTCCTCAATTTTATTCTGGTTGTTCTCATTATCTTGTCCACAGAAAAAGAACTGCCCATTTTTGTCCTTGAAATTCTTCAAAACATCTTTTCACAATACAGGGCATAAATAAGTAACTAATTGTTGGTAGATATTCAAATAAAAAATATGTTAGAACTTAGAAGTATAGTGAGTTATTTAGTAAAGGTCAAGATATGATAAAAGATGGAAAAGCATGTGATATATAATTTCAGTTTCAGTCAAATTCACTGTTATACTTTACTATTGGAAAATTTACCATCAATAATTCACCGCGGGAAAATTCACCGTCATGACAAATTCAATGCAATGAATTGCTGGTGGTGAATTTTTCATGAGGTGACTTTGTCATAACGGTTAATTGTTGACGGTGAATTTTCCACAGGTGAATTGTTGAGAATCAAATTTCCTAAAACCATATTTTCTTGTTTGCTAACAGCACATATAACATAATGATAGACAAACGTCTTAAAAGAATATCGAGTTATTAGGTACCTGCAGAGACATCATAGCGATGGAGTCTAAGTACTCTGAGTCCTAAAGCTGTAACATTCAAATTCCTGGTAATACTTTCGCATCCTAATCCTATGCCCACACTTCCATACCACGATCTGTACCATACAAACTCTTTTTTAGTGTTACCAAAAAATTTACGTCCAATTATATATATATAAAACATTCTAATTATTACGTGCAATTATTATATATATCACAACCAAGATACCTAATCGATGTTACGAATACTATTTGGCTGTATAAAAATTTGAACATTAAAAGATGTTAAAAGAGAAATTTAAGCAGACCGGTAAACACAATCAAGAATTGCTTTTATTTCAGCTCCAAAATATCGATCTATTCCGAGGCATTGTAATGCGTCAACCATCTCAACACTCTCCATTACATCGCCATCTCCAGTTTGCATTTCTTTTAACAAGATTTTGACTTCCTTAACCAGTGTTTCAGCACGTTCGCGGTATTCAGCTCCCTGAGAAATAAGACAATCAACGATAAAGAAAACTAATACGAAAATCAAAATTTTGATCGGGATAATAAATAAGAGCTAAGAAGTTATTACCCCGTATGGCGTTTCCATAGATTGTACAAAATCATCATCCCACTGATTGACTGATTTTTCTGTTATGGAAGAAGACATTTCATCTCCCTTGAAACTCGTCATTGTAAAAGCAGACCAAAAATAATTAGGGCAACAGAAGTTTACAAGATTATAGTTGAGCTCAAGTTTCCGAATGTGGACACTCAGGGTTAGGCTTACGAATGTTATTTATAGTGTCGATAAGAAATACATACTAATCGAAACCTAATTTTCAATTTTGAATAACAAAAAAAGACAAAACAGAGGTATCTTTTCAATTGTACCAGAGTGAGATGTTTTACCAAATGTAAAAATTTTGAATAACGAAAAAGACAAAGCAGAGTATCTTTTCAATCAATTTTCAACACTGTCCATTATTTGATTTTTTCGGGAAGGGAGGAGGGAATAAACAGATAAGAGATAAAATTAAAATATTTTATTTTATTTATTTTTAATATTGCTAATAAAGTCTAGTTTTATTGGTTAAAGCATTTTGTTGCAGACAAGAGATCAGAAGGTATAGTCTCCCCTCCATCTTCGTGGTATTCCGGAGGGCATGTCGTGCCTAATTAAATATAATGTGTTGATATAATACTATTTATAAAAAATAAATATAATTTGTCTAGATATAATCATTTACTTAAATGGTTTTATTGGATAATGATGATACTTAATAATAATTGTTTATTTAAATAGATAATTAGTTTATATTAGTTAAATAATAAAATATTATTTAAATTAACATTTATAATGGATCATGATGATACATAATGATAATTCCTTATTTAAATGGATAATTAGATCATATTATTTAAATAATATTTAGTTAAATGATTATAATAAATAGTGATAATTAATGATTATAGAATGATAATCAATAATGACAATGATGTGATAGCTAGAAGTATTTTTTTATTATGAATTTTGATTTCCTTAACCAGTGTTTCAGCACGTTCGCGGTATTCAGCTCCCTGAAAAATATACAATTAGCCATGAAGAAAACTAATACCAAAAACAGAAGCTATTACCCCGTATGGCGTTTCCATAGATTGTACAAAATCATCATACCACATATTGAACGATTTTTCAAGTATGGAAGAAGATTTTTCATCTCCCTTGAAACTCGTCATTGTAGAAGCAGACCAAAAGTAATTAGGCCTGCAGAAATATCCAAGATTATAGTTGAGCTGAAGTTTAGGAATGTAGACAATCAGGCTTAGGCTTACGAATGTATATATACTGTCGATAAGAAAGACATTGTGAGACTGACAAAGCAAAGGTATCTTTTTTTCAATTGTACCAAAAAGTGAGGTGTTTTGTCGAATGTGGAAATTTTGAATAACGCAAATTATTAAGCAGAGGTATCTTTTCAATTTTCTAACACTGTCCATTATTTCAAATCAATAATTGATTTACTTTTTTAGGAAGGGAGGAGGGAACGAAGTGAGATGTTATATGTGGAAATTTTGAATAACACAAAAGACAAAACAGGGGTATCTTTTCAATTTTCAACACTGTCCATTATTTCAAATCAAGAATTCATTTTTTTAAGGAGGGGAGGAGGGAACGAAGTGAGGTGTTATATCAAATGTGGAAATTTTGAATTGAGGTGTTATATCAAATGTGGAAATTTTGAATAAAACAAAACTTAAAGCAGATGTATCTTTTCAAAAAAAAATTCAGGAGGGGGAGAAAAAAACGGGTGGCAACATAGTAATTTAAAAAACAAGAGATAAAATTAAAATATTCTATTCTATTTATTTTCAATATTATTTATAAAAAAGTAAATATAATTCACATAGATATGATTATTTACTTAAATGATTTTAATGGATAATGATGATACTTAATAATGGTTTATTTAAATGGATAATTATTTATATTAGTTAAATAATAAAACATAATTTAAATACATGTTTATAATGGATCGTGATGATACATAATGATAATTCTTTATTTAGATGGATAATTAGATCATATTAATTAAATAATAAAATAATATATAATTAAATAATTATAATAAATAGAAATGATAATTAGTGATGATAGAATGATAATCAATAATGATAATGATGTGATAGCTAGAAGTGTTTTTTTTACTATGGATGTTGTGACACTATTAATTAACACAAAAGAGAGGAGAAAAAAGACCAAAAAAAATTAAAGTTAAAATCTTGCAATCATTTATTTCCTTGGAGGGCCTCATTTATGTGTAATGAGTATAATCCAATCAAAGATATTGGGACTTAAAGATAGTTAAAAGTACCTAAAATTTGCTAGTTCTTTTTTTAGGAAGGATTTTCATTTTCCAAAAGATTCATGGGTGTAAAAAATAAAGAAGTGTGATGGGAGGAGATAAGGTTAGAGTTGGACCTTCGACCTATGAGCTCTTGAGGAAGAATAATGAGATATGGATAATTTTTGAGAAGGGGGTGGGGGGGTTCCTACTACTACTTAGCCATGTGGGGACACAATTTCATTCTGTCAAAGAATTTTGTACTCTTTGAACCTATAGGAAGCTAAAATTTGAAGTGTGGGTCTCACAGTGATGGAGGAAATGATAGAAGAGCCCACTGGAAATAGTTGCTAGGTTTGAAAGTTAAAGAGAACTCACACATCTCATGAGAAGGATGTTATTGATACTTTCCTCAAGAAAGGAGAGAAGCTGGTCTGTTTAAGAAACTCATACAAGTGAGAGGGGATTTTGAAGCCTTACGATGAGGTAAGTGGACACATAATCGGATATTTCACATTAGAAGGTCATTTTACTATTTTGTATACTTACCATCTCCCTATGTTAGTACATTTAAGGAATCAAAAGTTAATTAGTTTCTTATTGTACATTTTATACTCCTTAGAAGCTTCCATTGTCAATGAGGACATTCCTTTCTTGCATCAAGCATTGATTTATTGTCTTTACCAATTCAACCTACATAAAAACCCTATGCTATAACCCAACCTAATACTAGAATCTACGAGCCCAAAGGTAAACATGGTCTTTTCTAGAGCCCTCAAGATATAGAAAAGAATTAATCCCATAGAGTTTGAAATATTTTTGGAATTGCTTCCCCTCCTAAAAAACATTGCCAAAAGTTGAATTTGAACCCCCCAATAATGCCTTGAAAGGGAATTCCTAGACTGAGAAGGACAAAATAGGGAAGGTTCTCACTTACAGGTTGAGAATAATGTCAAGAGAAGATGATGTCAACATTAGAGGGCCTCTAGAATTGCACTAACCTTTGGGAGAGTTACCTAAAAGTGAAGGAAAAAGAGAAGGTGAAATTTTAAAAGATGTGAAAAACAAAGAGAAGAGACAAAGGTAGACCTTAAAAAAGAAACGGAGAGAAGAAGAAAGGTAAAGAGGGGAATATAGATAATAAGAATAGATTTTTTCAACATGAAAAGTTTCTTGAGTTATATTTGAAAAGGAAACTTTTAAAAAATAATGAGGTATTTTTCAATTTTCAATTAATTTCTAATATAAAAAAGAAAAATAATTAAATAAAAAAATTCTTATATTTTTAAAATTATCTATTTAACTTACTCACAATACAATGATTATGACATTTTAATAAATCTAAAATTTAATGTAATGTTAATATATGATTTTTTTATGTTATCAATTTTATGATAAAAATTGTGTTCTCAATATAAAGTGTTTAGAAGAAGTAAACTTATTGTTTTTGTAATAAATTTCATCATATCACGTCCTTGCTTCTTAGCAGCATCACTTGCCAATTCATGCACTGTTTTAAAACAAAATTCTACAATTTTTTTGAAATTGTTTGGAATATTTTATAATAATAGAAATATTCCAACCTTGAACAATGGCTTGAGTAATAAGTTCAACTTGCTCAAGGGTTAAGTAGTCATCGAAAAGGTCATCCAACATAGTGAAAATGGTTGATGTTTTAGCCACAACCATTCTATTGCTACTAAGTTCCACCTCATCCACAATGCTAACCCCAAAAAAAGATATTCAATTGTATGTTGTCTAACTTCAATTAATTTTGAGAGCCCATAATCTACCCACTAACTATCACAAGAAAAATCAATGTCAATTATTTCTAAAAATTAAACAAGAAAAATAGATTTCAAACATTACAAATGCAAATTTACAAGAAAAATATTATAGAACTCAATTACTTTAAATAATCAAATATAACATATTTGATATCTCTCACTACTTGTTTAGAGTTATCAGATCTGCTAGTTCATCCTACTTATTGAGATTTATTTTATTTAGATATATTGAAATAATTATACACAATGTTGTACATTTTATTATATGATTCTACATCAATATTACACCACATATCTTAACTATTAGATCTACAAGCATAATCATGCATAATTTTTTTTATAAAAAGTTTAACTAATTAAAGAATGCATTACTTTAGTTACTTCCATGAAATATGATTATGCCTATGAAAACGATATTTTTATTGAATTAAAAGATGAAATTTTTATATTTTTTATTACTTTAAGATTATTTTTTTGTAGCACCCAAACCCTATTATAAAAGTAGAATTTTTTTAACACAAAGCATATAAACAATTATTGAAAAAGAAAACAAAAAGATCAAGTCTAAAAGTACTTCATCTAAAACTATGCATATTTGCACTCAAAGGATTGGCATGCAAAAGAAATCCCAACTTAGGAACACCATTCTTCCTCCTCTATATAACTATCCATGAAGAGTTGTGATCTAAATCTTTAGAATGAAGAAAAGAGGGTTGGAAAGGCCCTTTAGAAGGCTTATCTAAGAGAACTACACAATCTAATGAACAACATGGAGTTATCGGTTAAAAAATAACCTTCTTAAGTAATATGCTTTTAAAAAAATAGGAAGATATAGTAAATTTATACAAAAAATTTGCAAATTCTTTAAAACTCTTATCTTTTTAAAAGTTATATTCCCTTTATAATGAGTTAGCTTTAAGATACTTCATACCTATTGGGGTGTTATAAAATAATTCTAATAAAAAAAATATATTTGAGGACCTAGATAAAAGAAAACTTATATTTATTAGATGGGGATATATCTTTAAGTAAACTAAAAACTCCAAGATTTACTAACTTTTGTGCTATGTGAGAGGTATATGTGTACATGGAGAAAAAAAAATAGATAAATATTATTTATATTCAATGGATTTCATGTTTCTATCTAAAAATGATTAAAGAAGAAGATATGTGGAAGGAAAAGTAATTATTAATTTGAGATAAATATAATAATAATCTATGCAAATAAAAAAGACACAATTGATGATGCTAAATAGATATAAACCAAGATTCATTTTATCTGATTTCAACATATGTAATATATTAACAATATAGAAATACATAATAATTAAAATAAAACTATTATAAATTTATTTTAGCTAGTAGTAGAATAAAATATCCTAAACAAGTTTATTTTAGTATGAATTCAAGACTACCTTGTCTAAATTCTTTAGATATATTGGTGACCTATGGATGGTGCAAATGATGATTTTTATATAATCTTGACTAATATTGCATGTCCCACAATATTGTTTAATCTACAAGTTCGTTTTGAATCCATTCCCTTAATTTTTCTTAAAGATTGATTTCCGTACAACATTCAAATCCAAATCACATTCTATTATTTTTCACACAATTTAATCACAACATTTGATTATTTCTATTATTGTAATATTTTATCCATTCATTTATGAAATGTAAAGATAAAGTAATTTAAATATTAGTAAATTTATTTGACTATGATAATTACCTAGAGAGTTTCTTCATCTCCATCTTGTATACAAACTGTGATATATTGAAATTCAACTTGGCCAACTATAAAATTTTCTTGTCCTTCAACGTGATAGAAATAAGATAAATCATGTAGCTAACATAAAGAGATTTAAAATCCATAGTAATTCAAATATTGAAAAAAATATTTTGTAAGAATAATTTAGAATACCCACCTCAAATTATCTAGTTCATATATTTCTATAAAATTGTGTGCCTCCCATATAGAAAATGTTCGAGAGTATTCATATAAAAGTGCATACTCCAGCTATAAAATGAAAATATGAAAAATATAATCTACATAAAAATTAATAATCAGTATTGCTTCTGGATTTGATTGTGTTTGAATTTTTTGTATCAGTGTTTCATATCACACTTTGTGATCCATCATCAGAATGGTAGAGAGCGAGAGGAGAGTAAAATGATAACTTTCTCTCCTCTTTCTCTCTACCATCCTGATGGTGGATCACGAAGTGTGATCCGAAACGTTGATGCAACAAATTCGAAAACAATCAAATCCAGAAGCAATACTGATTTTTAATATGGATTGTGGAAATTTGATAACTTTAATAAAAATTAATAAGTAGATTTAGATTTATTCTTTTCTAATCTCTGCCTGAATGACTTCCTTGAGTTTGAAGGATTTGCGTTTAAAAATGAAATAATTATTACCTCTTTCAAAAAACTTTTCTTATATGTATCTCTAGGATTCTCCAATATTTGCTTAAGATATGCAAAACTAAGTAGTTTAGCCTCTTCCATAACTGTTTCAATAGGAAATGCCACACTCGATGATCTTAAAAGGCTAAGCATGCTTCTCATCACATCTTCCTCCTCAATTTTATTCTGGTTGTTCTCTTTATTTCGTCCACAGAAAAAGAACTACCCATTTTTGTCCTTGAAATTCTCCAAGATATGTTCTCACAGTATAGCGCATAAATAAGTAATTAATTTTTGGTAGATATTGAAATAAAAAGTATGTTAGAAGTATAGTGAGTTATTTAGTAAAGGCCAAGATATTCAATAAAGATGTAAAAGCCTGTAATACATGTGTTTGCATTTGCTAGTTGCACGTTAGCATAATGATAGAAAAGCATCTTAAAAGAATATTGAATTATTCGGTACCTACAGAGACATCATAGCGATCAAGTCTAAGTACTCAGAGTCCTAAAGCTGTAGCATTCAATTTCCTAGTAATACTTTTGCATCCTAATCCTCTACCCACACTTTCATCCCACAATCTGTACCATATGAACTTTTTTTTAGTGTTTCCAAAAATTTTACGTCCAATTATATATATCAAAAAACATTCTAATTATTACGTTCAATTACTACCTATATATATCCCAACCAACGTACCTAATCGATGTTAAGAATACTATTTTCCTGTATAAAAATATGAACATTAAAACTGTTGAATATAATTTGCAAAATCAAATGAAAAACATATTACAGAAAATAAAAGATTGAAATCAATCAGAAAACAAGAACACAGATTTATTGTGGTTCACCATCAATTTGATGGCTACGTCCACACTCAGGGATTATCTCTTATTAATCACAAGTTTAGATAAATTAAATTGCATTCAGCCAACAGCTTAATTATAAATTAGTCTCCAACCAATTAATGGAAAAAATCCATTCAAAACAGACAACTTCTAAATTGGCGAACACATGCCAATAGAAGTTAAACAAAAGAAAGAAACTATTTCAAATTATGAAGGAAACATGTTAATTTTGGCTTCACTGAACCCAACAATCTCCCACTTGAAGACCAAATTGTTGCTCAGAGATATCCCATGCTGTAGAGTTAATGTTAGAGTTGCACAAGTTCGAGAGAAGCCCTACAGAATTCAAACTTCTCTCTTGGAACTAATTTTGTCAACATGTCAGCTGGATTCAATTTTGTGTCAATTTTTGCCACCTACAACTTTCCTTCTTCAATACAATGGAAAATGAAATGATATCGCAGCTCTATGTGCTTCATTCGATTATGAAAGGTTGAATTCTTTGACAGGTGAATAGCACTATTGCTATCACAGAAGAGAGTAAAAATTGATTGTTGAAACCATAAATCACCTATCAATCTCTATAACCATATCATTTCCTTTTCTCCTTCAGAGAGAAATATATTTTGGTTCTATAGAAGAACGTGCAACCACCTATTGCAACCGAGAAACCCAACTAATCGCTCCCCTAGAAAAAGTGAATACATAATTGGTGGTAGAATGCCTTTTATCTAGATCTCCAGCCATATCTAAATCAACATAACCTCGTAGATTTATGTCCTTATCACCAAAACATAAACCATGATTTGAGGTACCTTTCAAATATCTGAATATCCACTGTACTGCCTGCCAATGTTGTTTACCTGGATTACTCATAAATCTACTCACAACTGCTACTACTTGAGCAATATCCGGACGTGTACAAGTCATGGCATACATCAAGTTGCCAACTGTGTATGAGTAAGGAACACACTTCATGTGTTCTTTTTCTTCATTTTTTTTAGGACACATAGCTGAGGATAACTTAAAATGATCAGCCAAAGGAGTACTCAAATTTGGCATTCTTCATATTGAATCTATCTAAAATTTTAAGAATATATTTTTCTTGAGATAATCTAAGTTCTCTTTGTTTCCTATCTTTGATTATATTCATCCCAAGAATCCTCTTTTCTACCCCTAAATCTTTCATGGAAAATCTCTGAGATAAATTTTGTTTTAACTCACGAACTATCCTCACACTATTGCCAGCAACCAACATATCATCAACATAAAGTAATAAAATGACAAACTCACCATTTGGAAGCTTCTTGTAATAAACACATAGGTCTAAATCACAACAAATAAATTGTTGTTGATTCATGAAGCTATCAAATTTTAAATACCATTGCCTGGGAGCTTGCTTGAGCCCATACAAACTTTGCTTCAATCTGCAATATAAATGTTAAATGTTCTTGACCCAGTTTTGCAAAACCTTCAAGATGCTCCATGTATAATTCCTCTTCAACATCTCCATGAAGAAAATCATCTTTGACATCTAATTGCTCAAGTTCAAGATCCCAAATGGCTCCCAAACCTAACACTGCTCAAATAATGGTCATTCTCACAACTGGTGAAAATATTTCATTGAAATCAATACCTTTTTCTTGAGCAAAACCCTTGACAATTAATTTGGCCCTGTAACATTGATGAACTCCCTCTCCCTCTTTCACACGATACACCCATTTATTCTTCAAAGGTTTCTGATTTGGTGGAAGAGGAACCAAATCCCAAGTGCATTTTCCACAAATATTCCATTTATTCATTTATTGCCTCCATCCATTTGACTGAATCTGCATCTTTGCAAGCTTGTTTGAATGTCATCGGCTCTGCCTCACCACAAATCAATAATTTATAATCATAATTATCAAAAGAAAATAACTCAAAATCATCAAACTTCTTTGGTAGCTTCCTCTGCCGGATTGATCTCCTCAATTGAGAACCACTTTCTTGTTTGTAAAACATCCTGTGGGTTTGCATATTCTTTATTACTTTGCCTCTCTTGTTGTGTATTTTTTATATTATACTGTAATTTTTTTCAGTGCCCTGTGTTTCTACCCTCCTCTGGACACTGTTCTATTGTGGAAATTTTTTTGCTAAAATTGGCCCTTGTATATCAAGGTGCTGCCCCTGATCTATGGACTGCGAAATAGAAAGCAACGTAGGTGAAATTGGGGGCAGCATACTAAGGGAATGAGGCTGCAAAACAGACAGAGAAGGCAGCGAATGAGTTGTTAAAGACACAGGACCAGTATTTACAGGTAGAAAATTATGCTGAGGGTGGTGCTAATAGATGGATTGAAGTCTATGGTAAAGACTCCAAGGGCAATGAATTGAGTGTAGAAGGTTGTGTGGGACTTTGTGTAGGATGTGTAGTATTAAACAGAGGCAACGTACCATCATTTGAAAGGTGTGTGAAAATAAATGAAGGTTGTGAATCAAAAAATGAATGCAGCGTTGTGTGTATAGAAGGCTCCTCATTTGCAAGAGGCTACGAATCAAATAATGAAGGTAGCGTATGATTTTGTGAAGACTCCAAACTAATGAGTGGAGGCATAGTAGTAAGGAGTGGCTGCATTTGGGTTATTTGAGGTTGTGTTAGGCTTTGATTAGGCAGTGAAATAGCATGTGAAGGGTGTGAAGTTGTTAAAGGAAACAACGATATAACATTTGAAGTCTATGATAAGGGTAGCGTATTCACCAGAGACTATGAATTAGATAAGGAAGGCATAGAAGTAGGGGTGCTAGAAATGATTAAAGGCTGGGAGAAAGAAACTGAAGTTTTCTTGACACGACCATTGTCAAATAAATCAACATCAAAATATTCATCAAATGATTTGTCTAGAGGCTACAAACCTGGGAATTTTTTTCTCATTGAAGACAACATCCCTACTGCGAACAATCTTTTTTGCAATGGGATCTCACAGCCTAAAACCAAATTGATCTTCTCCATTACCTAGAAAAATGCACCTCTTCGATTTGAAATCAAGCTTCGTTCATTGTTCTTTTGGAATATGCACGAATGCTTCATAGCCAAACACCCGTAAATGATGATTGGAAATTCTCTTCCCAAGCCATCTCTCCTCAGGAATGTAAAAATCTAAACAAGATGATGGGGAACAGTTGATCAAATATACCATAGTGTTGCACACCTCTTCCCAAAATTGTTTTCCCAAGCCGACATTGGAGAGCATACAACAAGCTCTCTCTAAAATTGTCTGATTCAACTGCTCAGTTGCTCCATTTTCTTGAGGGGTGAATGGGACCACCTTGATTCTACAAATTTCGTTGTCTGCACAGAAATTATCAAACTCCGAGGAGAAAAAATCTCCTCCATTATCAGTTTTCAAACATTTAAGTTTATGCCCTATTTGATTTTCGGCAAGAGCCTTGAAAATTTAAAATTTTGAAAAAAATTCTTATTTTTTATTGAGCATGTAAATCCAAACTTTTCTAGTGTAATCATCCAAGAAAGTAACAAAGTAGTTTGCACCACCAAATGTAGTTACCTCAGTGGGACCAAAAATGTTTGAATGCACAAGTGCCAAAGGAGTAGTTATCTGATCATGGCTTGTCCTCAAGAAGTTGGCCCGACTTTGTTTTCCATAAAGACAATGTTCGCAAAACTACAAATCCATCGATTACAAGACGGGAAGCTGATCTTGTTGAAGCATTAATTCAAGCCCTTTCTTGCTCATGCGATCGAGCCTCTTATGCCAAATTTATGAATTGTTATCCATGACTGTCATGACAGCTCCCACTTCACCATGGCATTTTAAAATATAAAGATTACCCAACTTCTTTCCTTTTGCAAGCACTAAAACCACCTTTGTTACTTGCCAGTTTTCTAAAGAGAATTTAACATCACACCATAAGCAATTAATTGACTTATAGAAATTAAATTTCTTTTCAACAAAGGAACATATCTGGCATCCTTTAAAATCCATTGATTTCCATTTTTTAAATTTAAAACTATATCACCCTTACCAACAATTTCACATTCGCTATTGTCACCAAGAAAAAGCTTACCAAAAATACCTTCTTTGAAATTTGTAAAAGCTTGCCTGCATGAAGTAGCATGGAAAGAAGCTCTAGAGTCAAGTACCCAAGAGTCTGTAGTCATGTCTCTAGAAGCCAAGATTAAAATACTGTCATCATTTTCACCTACAGTGTTCACTTGATTGTTGATGACTGAGTCATGTGCCTTCTTATAATTCCATCATTTTTTCTGTGTGGCCTAGCTTGCCACAAAACCAATAGCCACCTATTTTTCCTCTTGACTGCGATCTAGATTTTGACCTCCTTTGATTATTATATTTTCCTCTTTCTTTACTTCTACCTCTATTACCCATACTTACAGCAGTTAGTGCCTCACTAGATGAGGGTTCTTGATTTTTTCTCCACATATCTTCACTCAGAAGAGTGGCTGCAACATCATCA
Source organism: Sequoia sempervirens (assembly GCA_007258455.2). Lineage (NCBI taxonomy): Eukaryota > Viridiplantae > Streptophyta > Pinopsida > Cupressales > Cupressaceae > Sequoia > Sequoia sempervirens. Next base: position 3,275 of record VDFB02322738.1, on the reverse strand, counting down.
AATTTCAACTTGCTTTTGGCAGCCACCAAGGTGCTCACTGCCATCAAAACACCTTCCCAACTATTGGATAAAGAACACAGTAATAAAATAGCTTTGATCTCATCATCCAAATTTATGCCTACATAAATCAGCTGGGTAACTAATGTATTAAATTCATTCAAATGATTGGACTTAACCCCTCCTTCTTGCATTTTTAAATTATACAGTTTCTTCATAATAAATACATTATTGGAAGTAGAAGCCATCTCATACATTGAAGAAAATTTGTCCCACAACTCCTGTGTTGTCTTCTCTGCAAAGACATTAAATAAGACACTGTTGGACAACAACAGGAAAATTGTAGCTCTTGCTTTTTCATCCAGCTTCTCCCATTCTTTATTTGATAGAGATCCTTTCCCTTTGTCTTTGCCAGCCAATGCATTTGAAAGGTCTTGTTTGATGAGAAGGGATTCCATCTGCACTTTCCATAGGCCAAAATTTTGTCCTACAAACTTTTTCAATTTTGCACTTGTCTGCATCTTCCATGGCTATAGAAGTTCTTCACAATTTCCTACACCAAAATTCTCCAACCTACTCTGATACCAATTGTTGAATATAATTTGCAGATTCAAATGAAAAACATATTGCAAAAAATAAAAGATTGAAATCAATAACAAAACAAGAACATAGATTTATTGTGGTTCACCATCAATTTGATGGATACATCCACACTCAGGGATTATCTCTTATTAATCACAAGTTTTGAATTAAATTACATTCAACCAGTAGCTTAATTATAAATCAGTCTCCAACCAATTAATGGAAAAAATCCATTCGAAATAGACAACTTCTAAATTGGCGAACACATGCCAATGGAAGTTAAACAAAAGAAATAAAATATTTCAAATTATGAAGGAAACATCTTAATTTGGGCTTCACTGAACCCAAGAAAAAGATGTTTAAAGAGAAATTTAAGAAGACCAGTAAACACAATCAAGAATTGCTTTTATTTCAGCTACAAAATATTGATCTCAACACTCTCCATTACATCGCCATCTCCAGTTTGCATTTATTTTAACAATATTTTGACTTCTTTATTCAGTGTTTCAACATGCTCACGTTATTCAACTCCCTAAAAAATATACACAATCAAAATCTAGAAATAATGAATTACAAATATACAATCAGCCATGAAAAAAACTAATAGAAAACAAATTTTTGATGGGAATACAACATTAGAGCTAAGAAGCTATTACCCTGTATGGCGTTTCCATAGATTGTACAAAATCATCATCTGACTGATTCAATTATTTTTTCGGTATGGAAGAAGATTTTTCATCTCCCTTGAAACTCGTCATTGTAAAAGCAGACTAAAAATAATTAGGCCAACAGAAATATCCAAGATTATAGTTGACTTGAAGTTTAGGAATGTAGACAATCAGGCTTAGGCTTATGAATGTATATATACTGTCGATAAGAAAGATATTGTGAATCTAACAAAGCAAAGGTATCTTTTCATTTTTAAACACTGAGGTAACTTTTCAATTGTACCAACGAAGTGAGGTGTTTTATCAAATGTAGAAATTTTGAATAACGCAAAACATAAAGCAGATGTATCTTTTAAATTCAATAATTGATTTATTTTTTTGAATGCGAGGAGTGAAAGAAGTGAGGTGTTATATCAAATGTGGAAATTTTGAATAACACAAAACACAAAGCAAAGGTATCTTTTCAATTTTCAACACTCTCCATTATATCAAATCAACAATAAGTGAGGTGTTATATTGAATGTGGAAATTTTGAATAACACAAAACACAAAGCAAAGGTATCTTTTAAATTTTCAACATTGCCCATTATATCAAATCAACAATTGATTAATTCTTTTAGGAGTTCGGGGGGAAGAAGTGAGGTCTTTATACAATATGAAAATTTTGAATAACACAAAATACAAAGTAGAGGCATCTTTTCAATTTTCTACACTGTCCATTATTTCAAATCAACAATTGATATATCTTTTAGGAGGGGAGGAGGGGAAAGGGGGTGGAAACATAGTAATTTAGAAAACAAGAGATAAAATTAAAATATTTTATTCTATTTATTTTCAATATTATTAATAAAGAATTAAATATAATTTGTATAGATATCATTATTTACTTAAATGATTTTAATGGACAATGATGATACTTAATAATAATGGTTTGTTTTAATGGATAATTGTTTATATTAGTTAAATCATAAAACATTATTTAATTGCATGTTTATAATGGATCATGATGATACATAAAGATAATTCTTTATTTAAATGGATAATTAGATCATATTAATTAAACAATTAAATAATATTTAATTAAATGATTATAATAAATAATGATGATAATTAGTAATGATAGAATGATAATCAATAACAATAATAATGTGACAACTAAAAGTGTTTTTTGACTATGGATGTTGTTACATTATTAATTAACACAAAAGAGAGGACAAAAGAGACAAAATTTCTAAAGTTAAAATCTTGCAATCATTTATTTCCTTGGAGGGTCTCATTTATGTGTAATGATTATAACCCAATAAAAGATATTGGAACTTAAAGATAGTTAAAATTACCTAAACTTTGATATTAATTTTTTTGGGAAGGATTTTCATTTTCCCAAAGATTCACGGGTACAAAAAAAAAAGTGTGATGGCAAGAGATAAGCTTAGAGTTGGACCTTCGACCTATGAGCTCTTGAGGAAGAAGAACAAGATATGGATAATTTTTGAGAAGTTAGGGGGCGAAGGGTTTCCAACCAATTCTTAGCCATGTGGGGCCACAATTCCATTCTCTCAAAGAATTTGGTAGACTCTTTGAACCTATAGGAAGCTAAAATTTGAATTTTGGGTCTCATAGTGATAGAAGAAATAAAAGAAGAGCCCACTATACTTAGCTGCTAGGTGTGAAAGGTCAAGAGAACTCACACATCTTCTCAGAAGGATTTTATTGACACTTTCCTCAAGAAGGGAGAGAAGTTGGTATGTTTAAAAAAATGATACAAGTGGGAGGGGATTTTGAAGCCTTGGGATGAGGTAAGCTGAAACATAATCGGATATTTCACATTAGAAGGTCATTTTAGTGTTGTTCATACTTACCATCTACTTATGTTGGTACATTTAAGGAATATAAAGTTAATTGGTTTCATATTGTACATTTTAACCTCCCTAGAAGATTCCATTGTCAACGAGGACATTCCTTTCTTGCATCAAGCATTAATTTATTATCTTTACCAATTCAACCTACATAAAACCCCCTTATGCTATA
>VDFB02322737.1:0-39715 GCA_007258455.2 Sequoia sempervirens | reverse complement strand
TAGGATTAAAAGTCAATAAGACATGTCAATCAATAGCCAAGATTGAAAGATGTAGTATGAAATAGGGTTAGGGTTAAATTAGGGCAAAGACACAAAATGAATGGCTAAGATTGAATTATGAGATAATTCAATCAAGGGTTGAAAATGAATGAGACAAGAAAAAATAAGATTGACATGGAAGATAAGATTGGAAAAGAAAAAGAGGTTGTTGGAGAAAATTAAATAATTATAAAATTATTTAATTTATAAGAGAAAGTTAATAATTAAATAATTAAAACATTATTTAATTATAGAAGACATGTGATAAGTTGACTTTTAATTAAAAGTGTAGGAAAGGGTCAAAATATTAAACAATTAAAATAATTATTTAATAGTGGAGGGAAAGGTAGAAAATAATTACATAAATAAAATTTATTTAATTATAGAAGAAAAAGCTAATGAATAATTAAAATAATTATTTAGTTATAGTAGAAAAATGGAAAATAATTAAATAAAATTAGAATTTATTTAATTATAGAGGAAAAGAGAATTAGTTAGGGACGTAAATAAATAAATTTATTTAATTAATCAAGAATAAGGAGAAAATGAATTAATTAAATAATTAAGAATTATTTAATTACTAGGAGAATATGACTTAAGGGATAATCAAATAATTAAAATTATTTCATTATGTAAGAATTGATATGAAAAATGGCATTCATACACTTGGGACATTATTCAGTGTCTACAAAATTAAAAGGTTTTAATTTTTGTTTAAAGTTAGATAATTATTGAATAATTTTATTAATGATTTTATATAATATTTTAATCATTAATTTTATATAAAATTCATTATAAAATGGATTTTATAGATGTAGAACTTCCCTTGATAATTATTTGAAAATGGACAAATTCATCATCTAAAAGGATAGATGAATTTATAGATGTAGTGCAACTGCCCCTCATAATTACCTGAAAATGGACATGAGAAGCAAAGCAATAATATGTATGTTGATTCCTATATCAAACCCATGACAAAGGAAAACATAGACAAAATATAAATTCCAAACTATGTCAAACTATGTATCTCTTGACAACCACATACATAAGCTATGTGCATTTCAACACCCACATATAAACTGTGAATATATCCATAGCAATTCCAAATTCAAGTCTAGATTATTAGTTGATAGGTTACATGTATAGTATGGGATTTGAGTATAAAACATGTCTCGCACCTACAAACCATTGTTGAGTTGTCGGAAAACAAGTTTGAGGTCTCGTTTAATGGTAAGCATCCAAAATATTAGGTAACAACCTCCAAAATCTCACTTATCACATAAAAGCAAATAAATATTGATTTGACAATTGGAAGAGAACATCCTATTTCCATTTGTAGTGTTTTTTTGTCAATTTGATGGCAACTTTTTTCATTTACATTGCTTTATGTTTTAAATTTGTATGCAAATATTTTATAATCAGATAATATACTAGCTATATGCCTTCTCCTTCACTGATTTGTATATTTATTGGAGGCTTTGTTGTTAGCCTTTTCTTTTTGCCTGAGAAGGTTAAAAATATTTATGTTTTGTTTCAAAATGAGGCATTTGAATGAAGAGGAAAGGAATTTTGTGCGCTCGGCAGCTTATTTGTAGATTTTAAAGTCCCAGGTTTGAAAATGTTGCCTGTTGCTGCTCCGGAACAATGAAAATAGGATTTTAAAGTCCCAGGTTTGAAAATGTTGCCTGTTGCTGCTCCGCAACAATGAAAATAGGAGAGCCTCAAGAAAATGAATATTGAAAATGGAGCCAGAGCAAAAATTGTGAAATTGTGACAATGCAAAAAAAAAATCTTGTTTCTTTGTTAAATTTGTTAAATTTTTTTGGTAATAGTTAATCTGGGAAAGATTTTGCTATATGTATACTAGCTATGTAAATACAGGAAACGTAAGATTCAGATGTACTGATTTGTTTACTGCTTTTTAAGGCTCAAAGCGAACTAAGGTAGAGCTTCTGATTTTACACACTGCTATCGCATGTTAGATTCTGATTTTTTATGCTGTGATTTAGATTTCTTGGTTAACCTCCTTCATTTCCTCCCAATCTGTTATTCTTTATTCAAGTGTTTAAGCTGTTGTTTGTTTTTTCTCTATATTGCAGTGGGTAAAATTGTCTGTGGGATGAAGAAAGTCCAAGGCGAGGTACAAAGGTTTTCTGTTTATATTATGCAATCATGGCATTTCAGGAGTCCCTATGCTTTGTCTACGCTTCCACATGTCGCATGCTGTCTACATCTGTTATCGCAAGTGAGGGGAATGCTCAATCTTGTTTTGGAACTTTTTCACTTAAAACTGGTCGTTCCAAAGCTCCCATTTTTGCAAAGACTATAAGGATGCTGGCAAAGGTTGCGGTCTGTGCCTTTACACCAGCCAGTTGCATTTGGTTGAAATTTTCTGTATCCTTTTGAACAAACGTATTTTTTGTATAACCAGCAATCATAGCATTCATTGGTTGCATTTGGTTGAAATTTTCTGTATCCTTTTGAACAAACGTATTTTTTGTATAACCAGCAATCATAGCATTCAATGAGACCATATTTCTTTGAGGTATCCTGTGAAACAGATCAGCTGCCTTGTCTATGCTTCCACATTTTCCCATACATGATTACAAGAGCATTTCACATGCACTCAGATTAATATCACCCAACTGTGGGTAATGTTAGCCAATATTTTTCTGGCATAGATTTGTAGTGGGTAATTTTTTAATGTAGATTTTATAATGGTAAACATTCGAGATCATAAGAAACCCTTCCAATAGAAACCAAGTGCATATAAAAGTTTTCAATGGAATATACATGCAGGTACTTTACAGTGTTGTGAGATATATAATATTATTTGTGACTGAAAATCTAAAATCTTTAATAGTCAATGTTTATTTTATCCTAAATTAAGAGATATGTAATTTAACTACACTCTGTACAGGCAAAATCCCAAGACCATTATGAAAGCCATGATTCCTAGTAAAACCCACCAGAATATTATGTATGAATAGTTTGATTCGGTAAACAAACTGTGTACATTAGTTTGAAGGCAATAAAGAAGTCTCCAGTAAATATAATGGGGAAAGGAATAGATCTTTCTTCGGAAAGAAGCGATTGAGACATCAAATGCATGAAATACTTAGGAAGAGGATAATTATCGATATTATTTTTAGAATAGATCCTTGCTGAAAAGGAATAGCATCGTATGATTGAGGATAAATACATTTCTTTAAAAAGAGAAAAAAAATTGCTCAGTTAAAAGAACGGGTATAGGAACGTGTGACGTCAAATTTGTTAATTCCAATTATTTTAGGGATAGTGTTTTTTCTTTTATTAGCCGATAGGCTATTTACGTGGGGGAACCCCACCAGAATTTCCCCCAGTCTGACGCCGCGGGGGAGATCCCATGGGGTTCCCCACGTAATCGCACAACTTCCGGCGTCGTATGCCGATGGAGCAGCGTCGATGGTATACGACAAAGGAATCCAGAAAAGCTTAGCCCCAAGAGCCTTATTCTGCCATAACTGATTTTTGATACCCGTGCCTCCAAGCTCAATTGGGTTGCAGACCTTATCCCATGCAATCAGAGCAAACTTCTTTTTTGTGTCTGTGCCTTGCCAAAAGAATTTTCTCAACTTCTTCATTAGGGCCATGTACACTCCACTTGGCATTGAAATGCAAGACATTAGATAAATGGGAATGGCTGATAGAGTTGCTTTCAACATTATAATTCGCCCTACCCATGATAACCACTTTGATTTCCATGACTCCATTCTCCTATCAATCTTTTCCCCGATTGGTTTCCAGGCTGAGGAAGATCTCAAGGATTTATCAACTGGAATCCCTAAGTAAGTGCATGGAAGTCTACCTTCCTTAAATCCTAATAAACTTAGTATTTGATTTTGGACTCTTGTTTTGACATGAAAAAATAAAATCTGTGACTTCTCTTTATTGACTACTTGTCCTGAGGCCTTAGCATATATTGATAGCAGCCTTTTCATCTGTAAGGCCTCTCCTCTACAACCTTTCCCAAAGAGAATTGTATCATCTGCAAACTGTTGATGTGTGATTGGCTGAACCAAAGATGTCACCTCCACACCTCTAATAGAACTAGATCTTTGAAGGCTGCATAACTTCCTACCAAGAGCTTCAGCCATGATGATGAAAAGGAAGGGAGAGAGTGGGTCTCCTTGTCTGATACCTTTTGAACTTTCAAAAAAACCACATGGATTCCCATTGATCAGGATAGAGAATTTTGGGGTAGAAATGCAGTAAAATAACAAGTTTATCCATGATTTGCAAAACCCAAACCCTTCCATGCATTTGGATAAAAATCTCCAGTCTACTTTATCATATGCCTTTTTGATGTCTAGTTTTATGTTCATACTTGGCTGCTTATTTTTTGAATAGAATGAATTGCTTCTTAAGAAATTATCACTCCATCAAAGATGGATCTTCCTGGAACAAAGCCTATATGTTCTTCTCCTATATTTTTTGGCAATGTCATTTTCAATCTGAATTGCACAAAGGAAATAACAACTAAATTGTATAAAAGCACAGAAGAGGCAAGTAATGCTCATGGATGCAAAAAAAAAAATCCTTGGACAGACTTCAGGTAGCTGCTTTGCAAAACTTTCCAAATTTCTAAACCAGCATTCCCACTAATGCAATATGAGCTACTTTTGATGGATAGTGGTACCAGAGTGTCAAAAATCTATGTTGGAAATCTGACGTAGAAAAAATCAATTGATCAAAGAAACAAAGATGAACATGGAACCATAAGCACTTCAAATCTATTCTCAAATTATTGATGAACATCAGAGAAAAAACTTGGCTTTCGCCCTGCTAGTGTAAAAACATGAATAAAATTTTAGCTTATTGTGTTCGAGAAGACTATTTAGAGTCCTTTACTAATTGAGAGGAATGGGTAGAATCAAACAACACTCTAAATGCTACCTTTCATGCTCTACTTTAAATTTATTAGTTACATTGTTATTTCATGAAACCTTATGCAACCTGCTAGGTCTTGTCTTGCCATCAATTGAATTCCCTCGCTTCATTCACTTCATGAGTCATTGTCTTCATAATGAACTTGCTAGTGTGACAGGATTTGTCATACATAATGTGCACTGTGAATAATACATTGTATTTATACATGGTATTAGAGTCTAATATTCGAATGGTTACATTTTTTATTGTATTGCTTGATGGGCCTTTATAGTCAAGTTATTGGTTTAGTATTAGTTTGTTGTATAATAAAGTGTGTGTCTGGTCATGTTGGTCAAAGTATTGTAAACTATGTGATTGCTGCCTTTGAAAATATTTTATCCACATTTGAGACATACATTTTTTATTGTTACTTTTACTCACTTTTTGCCAGTTTGATCACCACTATCACTATTGCCACCTTTGTTCGATTTTTTTTTTAAAATTTTGGAACTTATGATGCTAGAAATCATTATGGCTTCTCATATTTGAGAAGATTTGCCTATTTTCCTAGTTTTTTATCATCTTTGTTAGGTGCTCTGGAACATTATTGTAATTGGTTGTCATAAGTATTATTGTGGATGAAATGATTACCAACATTTGTGGTTTTAACTTTATAGGAATTCCAAACTTGTATCTTGATATTATTACAGTGAAATATACCTTTTACTAACTTGTTAGATTTAGAGATTGTTGCTACCACCAACTTGGCTTTTGTATTTTATTGTGTTTCCAAAAATATAGGATTTATAAAAGGCTCAATTTCCTTTTGGCTTAATGGCCATTTGGAATTTGACATCTGATCTAGTAGCCAACGGTGCAATTCCTGAGTTAAATTATAAACTTAGAATTTCCAATCTGAGTCACCTATATCATTATTTGCTCAAGTTAATTTGTATATTATTGTTGTTAGTGTAATTAATATTTAATTACACTTGCATAAATTTACTTAGGTAATATTTTAATTCTTAGGTTAATTATTCTCATCCTTATCTTGTTGAGCTATCTTGTTGCTCAAGATAAAATTAGGGTTATGCATACTTTGCTTTTATAAAGCATATCATTCTCATATAATTATGAATTCCTAAATAATTATTATTTGCACATCTTCATGCAAATCTCTGCTTTTTTCTTTTTTTCTTTCTGGAGAAAATAATTACAGAGTTCGTTTGAGATTTCTCTAGGGTTTCATGCATTGAGTTCATCTATGCAGCGTTTTGGAGCAGATCAGGCTTCACCATTGGATTCAGAGCACTGGAAAAAGTCAAAATTGGCTTTTATTTTGCAGATTTTGGTCATCATTTTCCAGATCTATAAGGGTTTGAAGCTTGGTGATTTTTTGAAAGCTCTAGTGGTAGCTGATTTTTCAAAGCAGTTTGAGCACAAATGGAGGTCACCATCGTGTTCGCAACGGCTAAAAACCATAAAAATACCCTTCGTTTCATCAATTTCTGAGAAGTTGGTCAGGGAGGCGAAACCTTTTTGCCAGGGAGGTCATATGACCTCCCCAACATGCATTACGAGGCACGTTTTTAAAAAAATAAAAAAAATTGATTTTTTTTTCAAAATTTGTGCTCCCTGCATAGAATAGGGGCACCACCGCTGCACCACCTAGTAGCCACCAAAAGTGGTAGCCATTGGGCGACGCTACCTCCACCACTGGCCGAGCTCAACCCCCGCAAACTTCCACCAGTCAGCAATCGGTCCCATGGGGGACAAGGCGCTACGCGCCCCGCCCCTGGCCGACCTCCCAGCTCCCTACGTAGTCCTATGGAGGACCAGGGGCTCCGCCCTCGACACCTTCCTACCAGCCTCTAGTCGTACATAGGACCAAGGGCCAAATTTTTTTAAGCCCCCTAGGCTACCTGCAAGCCTTATTGGGCCTTCTGGAGAACTTTTCACTAAATCAAGTGTATTTTTTGCGTACGATGTTCATTTTTTGCAAACGAGATACCATTGGAAAGCTGATTCTGACATCGATCCAGTGGTGAAGGTGTTTTTATCAAATTTTGCTCCAGATTTAGTTTGCAGGTCTTTGAACTCAAATGAATTTTTTTTTGCTTCAGAGGGCATATCTTTTGACTTAGTGATCCTTTTTTTGCCATTCTTGCGGCGTTGGAAAGCTAGTTTTGTCCTCTACACAGATCTAAGGTCTATTTTTTTATGCATGTTTTCATTCTCTCTTTTTACAATCATTGGGTTATTGTAATAAATGAACTGAGATAAAGTCATCAAGGAGGTATTTTGCATAATAATCTAATTAGAGTGTGCATGCACTTTGATCTCCATCTTCATCTTGTTTTGATGACAACTCACATGGGTTATATCTAGTTTCTTAGTTTCTTTTGGCAAAATTCTTGTCTTAGCTTGACACATAAGATTCACATTGGTTCACACTTTAGATTAGGAGCTTATGGTTATTGATCCGCATTAGTTCAGATCCTTCTCAGTTTGAGAGCCATGTTTTTATGGTAAATGTTTCAGAGTCTTTATGGTACTTATTGATATTGAAGGGTTTTAGTCTCAATTTGGCATCGACATTGAGATACACAGTTTCCAAATTTTATCATCATTGCATTTATTGTTGCTTTATGGATTCCAAGGTTCTAGTTTGTGATTTTTCCAGTGTTCCGTGGCATCGGGTCTACTATCACATTATTATGAATATGTTTTGGTTTCTTGTAGAAAAAAGTATCTTTCCTTGCTTGTCGAATTGCGGTTCTAGTGTTACTCCATAGTGTTCTTCCAGTGCTTCTTTGCAGCAATCATCTCATTGTAGGGGGGTTTTGTCCCACTGGGTTTTCCTTCTCTACCTCATAATTGCATTTGTACTTGGGTACCTGATCAGGCCTTGTTGTTGGGACCCATTCATGCTTTCTTACATTCATCTTAGTTTTAGGAGCATGTTTTGTTAGTCTCCCTAAGTTGCACTTATGGGGTGTGTTAGTGTAATTAATATTTAATTACACTTGCATAACTTTACTTAGGTAATATTTTAATTCCTAGGTTAATTATTTTCATCCTTATCTTGTTGCTCAAGATAAGATTAGGGTTATGCATACCTTGCTTTTATAATGAATTTGTTGTCGTTGATGGGAAATTGAATATAGCTATGATTTATTTCCATTTTCTGTCTTTGATGACCTGCCATAACCAAAAGGAATTCTTATCAATTGTTTCCTAACATCACAGCACCAAAGCATAATAGACATGATCATTCAACACCAGACAGGATATGATTATGTAGAAGGCAATTATTTCACCTAATTTCAACAAATCCCAAGAAGCCATCATATAAGACAAATGAAGCACTGTAAAAACATTCCATATTCATTGTACCATCAATGACAAATGATCTTACCATTACCTTAATTCAAATTCCAGCAGTAGTGAACATCAATCACAAATGATCTTACCATTAACTTCAAAACATTCCATATTCATTGTACTATCAATGAAAAATGATCTTACCATTACCTTAATTCAAATTCAAGCAATAGTGAACATCAATCACAAATGATCATACTTATTAACTTAATACAAAATTCCTTCAGAAGAAACACAAACAAAATCATATTATCAAAAAACCTGTTAGCATAGACAAAGTAGCAAATTTTCTATCAACATAACTTGTACCCAAATTTCTTGATAGAAAGTTAAATTTTATAATGGTGAAGTGATGTAAGAGCATCTCAAGGGCCATGCCATCAGCAGTAACCACACATTTTTATTGCAATTTTGGATTTTTAAGGTCTAGCCTTGTGTTTCCAAGTACAAAAGGTAATCTATACTCTTCAAATTCAAAAGTTCTCCCTCATTTGGAGGTTCATTTTTTGGTTGAAATCTTTGTAGGGCCCATTTACCACTTGTTCACTCGATCACGACAATCCATGGAAGTTGAAGGGTCATAATTTCTTGTGCTTGGGTTGGTGGGCCACTTGCATGTTTATTCAATTTGCATGTTCGACCTTCATTTGCATGCTTTTGACCATAATTGAGGCACCCATGTGTGGAGGAGTTACAATTGGAAAGGAATCTTGTATGCCATGTGTTGACTAGGTGGGAATTACATATTGACTCCATCATTTATTGCTTAGACCTTGGTTTAGGCAGGGGTCGTTAGCAACCTAAGAGTTACAACTTTGGCCATGATTCATCCACCTCTTGATGTGTCTCATTTGCAGAGGCACCCATGGAAACACAAGAATTGGGATGAGAAAGGCTAGATTCCGATTTGGTTTGCTTGCAGGTTGAAGATAGAGAAGATCTTCATTGTTTCACAAGGTTTGGAAGCAAAAAGTTGATGAGACTGGGGAGTAATTAGAAGATAGTATTTGGAGATGCAGGGTTAAAAATTTCTATGTTTTCATGTTTTTCAGGGTGGGATTGTTTATTTTGCATGGGGAAACTCTTCATACTGTGGGATTGGGTTGAGTTTTGGGATTTGTTTTATAAGTGTGAGATTGGGAAAAAAAAGCATTAAAGGGTTTTATATGGGGTTGGGAATGGTGAGTGTTGTTTGGATGAGATAGCAGTGTGAGAAATTTTTTGTAATGCTTCCAAAAAAAAAGTAAAGAAATCCTATGATTTATTTATGTTGGTTTTTAAAATCTTCAAGTAAAAGGGTAAGTGTTTTGATTTTTATATAGATTTAAATCATCAAATACGTGTGATTGCTTTGAGTTAAATTTGAGTTGTTAGGCTTGCTGTAAGGAGAAGGCTACCCATCATTGGATCCCCTATTCTCAACTGCATCACAAAGTCACCAAAACATCGTCCAAAGATGTTGGACTTCAAGCAAAGGTCTTTAGAAAATATCTTGTATGAATAAATTAATTTTAAGTCAATAAATAAAATCAACATGTGCATGAAAGATAATCAAATTTGGGTCAAACGCTTTAAAACAATATGTAAATTACCAATTCTTATTCTAAAATTCATCACAGCAAACATTAAGCAAACTATAGATGTTTTTTTCCTTGCCCACCACTTGGGATTCTACCTTATTGATGATTCACACAGCCCCACTTCACTGCATAGTGGTAGGTAACAGCACCACAGTCACTACTGTAGTGCATTGATTAACATGCTGCCTTGCTAAAAGGGAAAATGTTGGAAAAAAAGTGATTTGCAAGACCATAGAAATGACTAAGCAAAAACAACTAACTCATGGAGTGAACAAAAAGTTTAATATAAAATACATGATCAATGGATATGGAAAATATGAACATACACAACTGGAATGGTCAACATGAACCTAGTATTTCATGATATTTGATAAACCATATGGGAATTTCAGCTGAGGCAACATCAAAGTAACTTAAAATGTGTACTCTCTATTTTTGTGTTCCGAAAGATTTGCCAAGTAGGGAAAGAGGCTCAATGGTGAAAAGCTTAAACCTGTGAATGTATTTCTACTTCCTCCCCCTACTAAAAGATGCTTGTGTACTAAGTTGGCCTCATTGCCTTGTGATTATCACTAGCATAAATGAGGAAAAAATGACCCTTGTGTAATGACTGTTGACGTATATATTAGCCTTTCCCATGAGATATTTAGCATTCTATCATTATTCTGCCACAAGGAATTGATTTGATAATGTCCCATTTCTTCAGTCTTTGTCCTTCAGGCTCAGTGCAAATGCCTTTCGAGAGATTATTCCAATAACCAGAGATCCATATACATATGTTTCTAGTGTTTTTGTTGATATGAGGAAATTAAAATATTTTCACTCTCATGGTGATAAGGTTTGATAGGCCATTTCTAATTCTCTAATAAGAGCATCAATTAGCTGATAAATTAATCAGCTTACTCTCACAAATGTTTGACTCGTTTATTGGAAAAACTAGTAAGCATATAGCTCAAACATGAATTAACAAATGTAGAAAAGCAAAATTCAACCATATATTTTCATTTGCAGTCATTCAACTATAATTCTTTGATATAACCAGGTATATAGTATATATCTAATGTAGTAAATCTAAAATATCATTATACTAATCAATATACAGCTAAAGTTCCCACCAATCCTCAATTCTTCTTGTTTACACTAGCTCTCTTTCATTATATCTATTTCACTTTCAATAATTACAATCACAACTAAATAATATTGGTAATATCCAACTATTATACATGAGACACAATTAGCTTCACCACTTAGTGTCATTCTTATCTATAGTAATATGAAATGAACCAACACAGGTGTGTGGGAAGTGCTCAAGATGTGGCCATGTTGCTCAATAATTTTCGTAGATCCTCTTTAAATGGCACCAAATATATTTTCCAAGGAGACCAGGACCATCAATGCACCAAACACATGGCTAAAGCCCATTGGACCATGTGAATAAAATAGAAATAAATCAGCATGGGCGCACGAGGAATGATGATGATCAACCCCTGACAATCGATTGGCAAGTGTGAAAACCTAATTTTTCACTTGCCACAAAAGTTAAGACAAAAGGGGGACACCTCTAGGGAAACGAGAGCTTGACCCATAAGAACAAAGTCTGGGGATTTCAGTCATTAAATTCAAGCCCGATCATAGGAAAATTTAACTATGAAAAAAATCAAGGTGACCAACAAACCTAAACTCAGGGGCTCGTATATGACTTCAATGGCATAAGAGGTAACTTAAACAACTAGAGACTGGGAACATCAGGTCAATGCAAAAATATAATGTCCAAGGGTTTTCTAGACTCATGGCAAAATTCTAAAGTACGTAAAAACCCTAATATAGTGATAAGGACACAACCTAAAGCCAAAAACAAGGGTCCAAGCCAAATTTTGCAAAAAAATTAAAATGGAACCAAGAATTTTTTGAGGGGTTCCATCAATGGCTCCTATTGGGGACACATGCCTCTCACAGGCATGGTGAGATCCCAGAATCGTTGGCAAACTAGATCAAACATAAAAGACAAAATTAAGCAACCAAAAAATATGTACATTTTTTACATAGGCCAAAAGATTTAAAAGTAGGAGATCCAATCTCTATTTTATCTAAAGCCTCCCTCTGAGGTGCAAGTTATCAATGTGCACCTTGAATTTTAACTAGGCTTCAACTTTTCTTGGTGGCCTTAGGCCACTAAGCTTTGGGTTGATACTTACCTCTATCAAAAACTTTATTTTCCACTGTCTGTATCAAGCTAATCAGGCTGAAAATGTTCTCATCATTTTCCCATCCTTTAATCATGCCTTTTTCATGAGACTTATCCTTTTTGGATTTATCAATTTTACTCACATTTATGCCCAACTGTGATTTGTGATCAATCATTAATTGAAATACATGGTTGATGGAGTATTCTATCTCATTCAGCTTGCAAATGTACTCAATCCAATGCTTATTTAACTAGATAGGGAAAGTTAAATACTCATGATTAGCTTGTACATTATAATCATAAGGGAAAGCACCATATTCATTTTTTTTCATAACTAGGAAACAATCATATACAAGCTCTTTCTCAAACTGACGTTCATATTTATCACAACAATATAAACCAATCATGTTGTCCAATGCTCCATTTTCCTGAAAAAACAATTTCTTAGAATCCATAGCACTTTTAATTTTACTTAAAAAAAGATCATTCCCATAAAAGGCATCATTAATATCATCCCAAACCTCAAAGACAATTTTTGTTTCAGGATCACGACCACAATTTTATTTTTATTTCTAGTCTTCATCTTTCAACTAGAAACAAAACTTTTCAAAAGATGGATCAACTAGTTTAGAATTGATATGATCAATAGTAGGGTATTCAACTACATTTTTAAATGATATGCTTTATGACTCATATGTTCAATAATGATAGCAACTTAAACATAGCTTTTGTCCCCTTAAGTAATTTTTTTCATTTTCTTCCTCAATAGGATTTTGACTAAAACTAATCATGTCCATCTCTTGTTGAAAAATGAGGTGTTTTCTTAGCTTAATACACTATAAAAATTTAATATTGCTGATCTAAGTAAGATTTTTATTTGTTATATATATTCTTTGTGGGTAATTATCTTGATTAATCCATTTTATTGTTATATAATGCAGACAGAAGTTGATAGAAGAACTAGATACGATATTAGAAAGATTACACAAGATATAACGTGGAGAAACCCTTTCGAGAAAAAACTCCACCAAGAATTATTCTATTATTCAATCTTTGAAATACAATAGTTCTAATTCTTGCTTGAGAATGCTTCTTTTGTCTTTACCAATCTTCTTCACACCTGCAAATAACAATTGTGAAAACTCTCTTCAACTTGAACGAGATATAGAGATAATATGCAACCTTGTAATCTCCAAATGGTGATAATTACAATGCACAAGCTCAAGCACTTGAAAAGGTATGCCATATTGCTTCAAGTTGAGTTATTATGTGAAGACTAAAGCTTACAACATGTGCTTCATGCATTTGCACATCCCAAACTGAAGCTACAACTTATCCTTCACTTTGGTGATAATTCCAAAGCTCTTCCTCAAATTTGGCACCCATAAGTAATCCTAATTAGCTGAGCCTGCACAAATATCTTATCATGCAAGAGATGTAAATCCAAGAAAGCATCTTGGGCACCCAAGTTGGCTCCAAGTGATTTCTAGCTAACTGAAACATTTACTCAACACCATTCATGCAAGAATGGTCATCCCCTGTTAACTAGAGGTAGTCCCTATTATCTATCATACAACTCAATATTATTAGCCATGCATTCCAAGTTAACTAAAGTTAACTAACATACAATTGAAACTAATCGAAGAAAACTAAACCATAACTAAACTAAAATAAACTAAACTAAACTAAACTAAACTAAACTAAACTTCAAGCATGCAAACATAAAACCCTAACTCCTAGGATCTTTACATGCATTCAAAAGTGTTAACTATTACTCTATATAGTTAACTGAACACAAGGTGAGTGTCACCTTACCATGTGGGTGCCCCATATTCCCCTATTATTTAGGAATTCACTATGGACACCCTCACATGCTCTTTACATTTAGAATTAATTACAAATGTCAATAATCATGATTATTTCATCAAATATTAATCTTACCCTAATCTTAGTGTTGTTGAACACATTCCAAAAATCTAGGAGATACATGAAATAATTAATGTTTAGGATTTGCAATTAAATGACATCCTATTTTGAACATCTTTGTCATAAAATTTGCACACCCTACTTTTGATTCATGTAAACAATCACAAACATGACCCTATCGACTAGTACTACCCATCCCATCCTTTAATCCAGGCTCTAGACTCTAAGTATAGATATTCTTATCTTGAAATTCCTCACCAATCATATCGTCATGATGCTATGATCTTGAAGTATTTGAATTGCTTTGCAAGAGTCTACCACATGTAATCTATTTATCTATTGGTAAGGGAGAAATTTCGTGAGTATTTCCACAGTCATAATCCTCAGGTAAGAATGGTTCCTTCAAGTTTTCCTCACAAAAAGGTTTATATTCCTCATGAGAGAAATTGAGATTTTCATCTTCACTATACTAGTTATCAGCTTTTAAAAGTATATCAACAATATTTGCAAGTGTGACAATATCATCATTCATACTATTATGCAAACATTTATCTTCAAAAACATCATTATCCATTCTTTGAGAAAACTCTTAATCTTTGTTAATAAGGTGAACACTCTTGTTGTTTTGAGACCTCATTTTCTGCTCATAGTCATGTTTTGCTTCCTCAAAATTTTTGATCCAGTCAATTATTTGATCAAAATCTTGAGGCTTTAAATCCTTAGGTAGGGTACTAAGCCCTACCTCATAAATGTCACAAAATATGTCTATTCTTATTGAATCTTCAAGTCGTAACCTCCTAGGTATTTCTAGCAAGGAATCCAAAAACCTTGATAACAACTCATATGGTGATTCCTCTTTATACCTCTTTATGCTGGACAACCTTCAAATTAGCAACTCCTGGTCACCATCACTGAACACTGTTGAGAACTATCCTAAATTTTCTCATGATCAGTATGTTGTGAGAACAAACAAAATGATACATTAAAAATGTCATCACATTGATTCTCCTTTTCATCCTTATTTATTTCATTTGTACGATGTGTATCCAAACAAGGAACGCTTGCAACCATATATCCCTTCATCATTGAGTATTTAATAGTGTTTTCAAAGTTCAGAGCAATATGATATGCTTGGTACAATGTTGTGGGTTCCTTATCCCTTATCAAATAACTCATCTTATTGTCAAAAGCACCAAGATACACAATCAAACACTCTGCATCACTAGGTCTCATATATTCAAGGAAACCTTTTATTGCTTTTATAAATTTGAGGCTAAAAGAAGGAACTAACTCTTCTTCCTCTTGTTGGATTTCCTTAAATATTTTTCTTATTTCATTTGGACTAATCCTTTCACCAAATTGTTCTACAAATGTTATCCTAAAAGAATCCTAATGAGCCTTAAATGTGCTCATAGTTTGAAACTTTGATACTCTTACTTTTATTGTTAATAGTTGTTTAAATTTGTTGATTAAAGACTTTTTGGGTAGTATCCTATAGCAATGAATTCTATATTCCTGCAGCTTGATAACTTCATTAATTACCTTTTTGACCGCCCGCATAGCTGATGTATGTTTATGATTTTGGATAATGGAATAGGATTAACATGTGATTAATGAATAGATGATGTGTCACTTGTGTGTATGCTTTCCTTCGCCTCTATTATTTATTGCAGGATTGTTGGAGGGAGCTAAAGCTGATCAAGCACAAGAATCTCGACTTTGTTGAAGAAGTCATTCTAGTAATAAATTTTTGACCGAATCCTTGGAAAGATGCTTAAACAATCCTTTAATTTAGGGAGTGTGTAATGCTATATTTTCTTTTGGTCGCGTCGAGCAGATAGACTTTCATTTATGAATATCTGTTCCGCGGATTCAGAATGTATTTATGATCACGACTTCCTCTGTTAATTAGTTAGTTGTCTTTTTCATTTAAATAGTTGTTCGTCCTATGTGAGTGGACGAGGATGAAATAGTATGTGTTAGAATTAAGTTGAACAAGTAATAAAGTTCGGTGTTAAGTTTTATTTTCAAAACAGAGTAATCGATGTATCCTGGTTTTGAATATGAATAAAAATTGATGAAGCTTTGAGTCAACTTCTTGTGTAATCTAAGTTGATGCTTGCTAAGGGGGCCCACTTAGTAAGTATTCTGTAGAAAGTTGTTGTAATTAACTATTCATTTAATGTCGATTACTAGTTAGAATATATTTCTATAGATTTCAACGCAAACTCAACTTTGTATTGTTCCTGCAACATCGAGAATCCATCCCTATGTCTGTTCCTGCAACATAAAGCCAGTTCACAGTTTGTCCTTTAAATAGCTACTATGATTTTTGTTTTAGCCGAGTTGTGTTTAAGTTAAAAAGCTTTATGCTGTATTACTGTTAAGCATTTATTTTCTATAGATGGTGACTAGAAACTAGTTCTTAGTGCACATACCGTGCTGCTCCATTTCAAGTATACGTACCTTGGTTTGATAAAGTAAATGAATGACCATGAAAAGATGTTAGTCACTATTGGAATGTCCAATTCCTAGGTTTAGTTCTACTGTGACTTTTATATCCTTTTGTGGACATGACCATTTTTTGGCGCCATTGCTGGGAATGGTGTCAATCTAAGAACCTACTATAGTCATTGTTAGCGGTAGTTTAGTTAGTTGTTTAAGTATTTTCAAGTTTTTTTCAAATACCATTTATTTTATTGCATGCATAGAAGAAGAAGAGACGCACTGGGAAGGTTCCTCCCTGAAAACCTGTTTGTTGAACTACCATTTAACCCAGCTGATGAAGAACCTGAGGAAAATCCATTTGCTCTGATATTCCAACATGCAAATATGGAAAATAATCCACCTAATCCACCTCCTACTTTTGAGTTTCCCATTGTTCCCTAGCATGATACTAACAACCTTAAAAATATTCCTTCTTCATTACTTCCCAAATTATACGGCCTAGTTACGGAGGACCCAGAAACTTTCTTGTTTGAATTTGATATCCTCTATCGCAGTTATGAATACACTTCAAATGCTCACAAATTGAAGTTGTTTCCATCCACCTTGAAGGAGGGAGCTCTCAGATGGTTCATGAGTTTGGGAAGGGGTGTTGTTGATAGTTGGGCAGCCATGCAAACAAAATTCCTTGAGAAATATAAGGAATATTGTAAGAGTGGCAGTAAGGGAGACGACATATTCAAAATTCAGTAGAAGGAGGATAAAAATCTAGAGGATTATATTTCAAGATTCTTGTTTTCCCTGAAAAATAATTCAGATCACACTCTCAACAAAGAATCTCAAAAACTACTCTTTTTAAGGGGAATCGGTGATACTTGCATAGACGCCCTGGACCTAATGGGAGGAGGTGATATAACCCAACTGCCTTGGGATGATATTAAGAAAATATGTCTTAATTACTCTCGAGCAAATGTGAGGAAGGGTAGAGGTCATCGACCTACAGTGGGCAAGTCTTCTTCTAGTGGAGTTTCCTGGATGGACATAACAAATGTGCTTTCTGACTTCAAGCAGGATATCATTAACAATATGGCTACACAACTGGACACTATGCAAGCTCGAAAGAAACATGAGGCAGCTGAAGCAATTTTGTCTGAGTTCTGTCCACATTGCAGGCAGTAGAAATGAGACTGCAGATGCAAGATGGTGGCTAATCTAGAAGCTAAGCAATTACCTACTGACTTTAAGCCAGTAGAAGGTGATGATGATCAAGTGTTCTATGTTGCACAAAGGAGACCATGGGCTCAGAGACAAGGTATGCCTCAAGACCCTTTGACTTTTGGTAATCCTTATTCTAGCTATAATAACCAATGACAACCCTCATATGGACCACCACCACCTTGGAATACATCTCAACCAAATTGGCCTAATTATCAGACCCCTCAATGGCAATCTCCTCAAGGAGGTTGGCAGTAGCCACAAGGACAATGGACCCCACCCTAAGGTAATTGGAAAAAGAGTCCTCAATGGAGAGGTTCTCAGCAATGGCAGAACCAGTCCCCTGGGTTCCTGTAGCTTCCACAGCCACAACCTCAGGCCCTCATGCCACCTCTTGCAGCAACTGCCACAAATACTGGCCCTCCAAAACAAACACCTATGCCTACTCAGCCATTGCCAAATCCCAATAATAAGCAACAGCAACAGCCATAGCAGCCCATGTATTTTGCTGAAGCTAACCAATATCCAACTTATGCCTTAAATATTCATGATATCCATTTGAGGTCTGGAACTACTCTTCTTGCTCCACAACTGCCTCTAATTACTGAGATGCCAGATTCTCCCCTTGAAGAACCTATTGCACCCGATGTTCCTACTGATCATATGCCTATAATTGATACAGTTTCTAAGAAGCCTATTTTGCAAGGTCAAGACAAACCACCTTTTCCTCAGAGGTTACAAAGTACTGCATTTAAATCCATGGAAGAACCCATTTTTGACATTCTGGATCAGCTCAAGAATGTACAAATTCAAATCCCTTTATTTCAGGCCATTAAAGATGTTCCTATTTTTGGAAAAGCCATTAAAGAGGCCTGTTTGAAGAAGCCTCGATGGAAGAAAAAGAATCCCTAAACAATTCATGTCTTAGCGAAATTGGCTGATATAATGTTGGGAAATGTAGTCATTCCAAAGTACATTGACCCTGGAAGTCCTGTAGTACAAATACATATAAATGGCCAAATTGTAAAAAAAGTTTTGATTGACCTTGGTGCTGCCATCAATGTCATGACAAAACATACTATGGACTACTTGAACATTCTAAACATCAGGTCTACACCTACAGTCTTGCAGCTTGCAGATAGCTCCATAGTCAAACCTGATGGAATGGTGGAAGATGTAATTGTTACTCTTGAATCTTGGGAGTATCCAGTTGATTTTACAATATTATCTGTTAAGGAAACTTTAGGAGGATACCTAGTTATCCTAGGTAGACCATGGTTAGCAGCTGCTGATGCTTTTATAGGATTTCGTTCTGGAGATATGACTATTTCTGATGGACAGTCCACAAAAAAATTGGCTTTGTATTCGCCGGCTAGACCTCAACTAGATTTGTCCCAACCTGTTTGGCCAGATGTGGGGGAAGAAACTGAAGAAGCCAATTCATTGGTTCAATTAATGATGCTTCAAACTTATCCATTCTCACAACTTCAGAATGAAGATGCCTTGCTTTTTCAAATTCTGCAGTCTAACTCTGATACGGGTAGTTCATCTGATCCAAATAGCAGTCATCTACAATGTTTCCTGCAACAACTAAATTCTGAGAGTTTGCTACCTAAATTTCCTACAATTTTTCATAACTTGCTTCCACAAGACGTACGAACATCACCTGTAGATTCTATGAGTGATCTCACTAAGTAGATAGAATTGTCTCCAAGTCACTGTTTGAATATCAATAGCAAGCTGTCACAATCTCAACAGGCTATCCTATTTAAAATGCTACAAGATCAGCAAAAAGCTTTTGCATGGGAATATGGGGACATGCAAGGAATAGATCCTAAAATTTGTACTCATAGGATCTATATCAAAGAAGACTATTTACCAGTTTTGCAGCCTCAAAGAAGAATAAATCCAACACTTAGAGAAATAGTTAAGAATGAGCTTCAAAAGTTATTTGATGCTAGTTTTATTTATACAATTTCTGACAGTTAGTGGGTCTCTCCATTAGTTATTGTCCCTAAGAAAGGAGGAAAATGGAGAGTGTGTGTAGATTACAGAGAGTTGAACACTGCCACTAAAAAAGATTACTTTCCATTACCCTTTATAGACCAAGTGTTAGACTCATTGTCTGGTAAAAGATATTTTTCCTTCTTGGATGGCTATAGTGGGTACAATCAGATAAAAATTTCCCCTAAAGATCAAGATAAGACCACTTTTACCTGTCCATGGGGGACATTTGCTTATTCAATCTTGCTTTTTGGTCTATGCAATGTGCCAGCAACATTTCAGAAAGCAGTAATTAGTATTTTTGCTGATATATCTCAGGACTGTATGGAAATTTATATGGATGACTTCACTACCTATGGAGTTACATTTGAAGAATCACTGGTGAATTTAGAAAAAGTATTGAAAAGGTGCAGAGAGCAAAATTTGTCTCTAAATAGTGAAAAGTGTTCCTAATGATGGAAGAAGGTATTGTTCTAGGCCATCATATTTCCAAGAATGGAATTCAGGTTGACCCTGTTAAAATTGAAGTTATTCTACATTTACAAAATCCTACAAAATAAAAGGATGTTAGAAGCTTCCTTGGCCATGAAGGGTATTATTGGACGGAAGCCTATGAAAAATCTTTCCTGCAACTAAAAGACTTGCTTACTAAAGCCCCTATTCTTCAAGGTCCAAAATGGACTTTGCCTTTTCACATACATGCTGATGCTTCTGATTTTGGTATAGGGGCAATCTTAAGCCAAAAAGAAAACTCAATTGAGCATGCCATCTATTTTATCAGCAAAAACCTTCAAGGTCCTGAGCTAAACTACACTGTTATAGAAAAGGAATTGCTAGCAGTAGTGTATGCTTTGAATAAATTTAGGCATTATGTCACAGGTTATCAGATATTTGTTCACACTGACCATGCAGCAATCAGGTATCTAATGAACAAGCTTGCCATTTCTGGTAGGTTGGCAAGATGACTCCTGTTGTTATAAGAATTTGACATTACAATAATTGATAAACCAGGAAGAGCTAATGTTGTAGCTGATTTTTTATCAAGGCTTCAAATAATTGCACCTGTTGAACATGAAGTCGTTGATGATAGGTTCCCTGATGAACACCTATTTTCTATTGCTGCACATACTCCATAGTATACAGACATTGCCAATTATCTTGCAGCAAGCAGAATACCAGCTCACTTTTCCTCAAAAGAAAAGAAATTATTAATAGAGAAAAGTTATACCTTTTCATGGATTGCAAATTGTCTGTTTTATACTGGACTTGATCAAGTTATGCGAAGATGTGTAAGGGAAGATGAGACTTATGATATCTTGCATGCTTGCCATGATGAACTATGTGGCGGATATTTTGCAACAAAGATAACATCAATGAAGGTTCTTACAATAGGATACTATTGGCCAACATTACACAAGGATGTTGTAGCTTATACAAGGAAATGTGACAGATGCCAACATATGGGAAGACCAACCAAGTCAGATGAAATACCACTGTACCCACAGGTAATTGTCACCCCCTTTGATAAATGGGGAATAGATTTTGTTGGACCAATTGATCCACTATCAAATGGCAAGTCATACATTCTGGTTTGCACGGATTATGTAACAAAGTGGGTTGAAGTAAAGGCAATGACTCATGCTCATGATAACAAGGTTGCTAAATTTTTGTATGAGCAAATTTTCACTAGATTTGGAGTTCCCAGAGAGCTGGTAACTGATCAGGGAGCTCAGTTCACATCCAATTTGATCACTGCACTAATGAATGACTATAAAATCAAACATAGGAAGTCCAGCCTCTATCACCCTTAAGCCAATGGTCAGGCGGAGGTTACAAATAGGGAAATTGAGGTGATCCAAACAAAGACAGTGGAACTCCATAGGAAAAATTAGAGCAGTAGACTTCTTAAAGCAGTCTGGACCTACAGAACTGCATGGAAGAAAACAACTAGGTTTACACCTTTTGAACTGTTTTATGGGAAAATAGCCATGTTGCCCATATAATTTGAGCATAAAACTTTGAGAACAGCTCTTGAACTCAATATGAAAATTTCTGAAGGACAGAAAGAACGTCTCCTGCAGCTAAATGCTTTGGAAAAAATGAGAAAAGTTGCCTTGCAACATACAGAAGCTGTCCAACAGCAAAGGAAGAAATGGCACGATCAACACATCAAAACCAAACAATTCTCTGCTGGTGATTGGGCTCTGCTATATGATTCCAGATATCAAGAAAACCAAGGTAAGCTTACAACATGCTGGCTCAGTCCCTACGAAGTTGAGAATGTGTTTGACAATGGATCAGTACAGCTGGCCACAATTGATCTAGTCCGTTTCAAATTGCTAGTTAATGGACACCGACTGTGGTTATATCATAAGTTGACATCAAAGGAGGAGTTCCTAAAGAAGTTTGTATTGACTGATCTTCCTGTAGCAAAAGGCTTAGGCCTTTTTCTTGTAGCTTCTCTTTGAGAATTGTGTTGACTGCCCATAATAAAGTTTTCTTTTTAAAGGAAACCACTTTTTCTGTTTCTTTTCATCTATCACATCATTCATTTCTTTATCTGCCATGTCATCCATCTCGCCACTATGCCTCATTCATGCATTCAATCTTCCAGCTATCATTTCATGATACGCTGTTGTCCTTTATGATATTCCCAAGAACTACATTCAAGGTACGTGAAATCTTTTCATTATCGCATAGTTTATTCTTTCTATTTATTCATTAATTGTAATGTGTACATCAGCCGTAATTACATGCTTTAATCCTATCACCTTGCACATGTGAGGACACATGTCAAATGCTAAGTAGGGGGCGGGGGTATTCTAATTTCAAAATTTCTTGTACCAAATTTACGTTTGCCAAAAATAGTTATGATCTTGTACTTTCTAAAAGTACGATTGCGAAGCCATATCCTGAGAACAAGTTAACTACTTAGTTTAAGTAATTATTAAAATTATTTTATGCAAATGTCTAGCTGTTATTTTTGGCAAGAAAAGGAAAGTGCAGTAAGGAAGAAGAGTCTTTTTCAAGCTTTCAACATTAGTCTGAGTTTTTATTTTAAGGATTTTGATCATGGGTGGCCAACTGGTGAGGCACAAGCCTGCAGCTCATGATGCCTTGATATAGGATCCTCAGTTAATGCAAGCATTTGCCAACTGTGGATGGTTAAATTATTTCTTGAAAATTGATTCTTTTGATGAAGAGGCTGCAAGCGAATTTTTAAGAACATTTTCAGAGAATGAGGCTACGATATGGGGCTTGACAGTGGATGTGACAGATGAAAGAATTTAAGAGGTCATTGGATTACTGGTAGTTGGTGAAAATTTTCCTGTTGGAAGGGATGCTATCTCTGCTAGGGAAGAGTTTACCCTACCAGCTGATGGGCCTTTGGAAATTTCAAAGCAAGGGTGCAAAATAACATCCCTGCCTTATCCATACTTTGAGTACACCATTTTTGTTATCAGGTATTTAACTTGTGAAGGGCATTTCTCTTACCTACATTCATATCATTTCAAATTGTTAAGTCATATGAGACATGGATTGGTAGTGAATGTTCCAAATTTCTTGTTGAACCTTTTGCAAAATAGTGCACATGAAACCCAAATGGGTAGACAAAACTCTGTCACACATCATGCCCTAATAAAACTTTTGGCTGAGCGATCTTTAAGCGATGTTTCACCTCTTTCCTGGAATGAGTTTGTTGCCAGAAAAGGTCTTCAACCACCTGAACCTCCTAGGGTATTACCCACACAACCTAGAAGAAAGAAAATGAGAATTGAGTCCTCAA
The DNA here is from genome assembly GCA_007258455.2 of Sequoia sempervirens. NCBI lineage: Eukaryota > Viridiplantae > Streptophyta > Pinopsida > Cupressales > Cupressaceae > Sequoia > Sequoia sempervirens. The sequence continues at coordinate 16,242 of VDFB02322737.1, read as the reverse complement.
GTACTGAAATAGAGCAAGAATCCGCTGCTCCTGCAGTGCCCACTCCTGCAACTTCCATACTGACGTCCTCTACCGGTGTGCAAACAAGGTCTGCCACTAGAAGAGAAAAAGGAAAGACAATTGTAGGTGAGTCATCCAGTGTAGGGCAGACTCCTGAGTCGGACCCACATACTCAAAGACAAAAACTTTTTGTCTCATCCTCTCCTGCAAAGTCTTCCCCTATTTCTGTCTCTCCTACAGCAACACCCGTTAATACTCCAATTTCAATTTCTTCTTCCCCTGCCGAGTGTGGATCTTCAAGACCAGCTAGGAAGAGGACTGCTAGGGAAGCATCTTTTGTTGCTCCTCCTGCAAAACTGCCAAGAAGGAGTTCATTAAGAAAACAGTTTAAGCCTGCTACAACCTCTATTCAAACAAAAACTATCATAATATCGGAGGACTTTGCTGAGTCAGGTCATGATAACTCCTTGGATATATCTGCAAATGTTCCACCAAGCTCCTCTGCTGTTCCTGAAGCAGCATAACCCAGTAATATTGATAAAGGGAAAATGCCGAGTTTGGACAACTTGGCTTGTGCAACTAAGAAAATTTCTGAGGAAGAACAATCTTCTCCTATTCGGCAACAAGGCTTCATCCTGCAGCAAGAGGATTTTATCCTACAACAAGAAGAAGATGTGCCTGAACTGCCTGAAATACCTTGTGATAATCCATTGCCCACTAAAGTTTGCACAGATTTAGTTGTGTATAAAAAGACTCTACTGATTGCATACTTGGAATTTCTGAGCATTAAGAAGATGCATGTGTCATTTCACACTTTATATTTTTGACATTTCGCCGAAACTGAAGTCCAACAAAGTTTATGGGATGAGGAAAAGAAAAAGCTGCAAAGAGAAATTGAAAGGCAAAAGCAAGAAATTCAAGATATGCAAACAAAAATGGATAAAATGATGAAAATAAATTGACAGATAATGGAGTGTAGGCTGCCACCCAAAACATATGCAATGTGTCTCAAAGAACAGTTCCTTTGGTTCAAATTAATGAGGATCTCCAAAAATTTGGATCTCGATATTGAAACAGCCAAGGAATTCTATGATGCTTATCAAGTGGCCCCTAATTGGTTGAAGAACTCCATGTGTGAACTATATTTACATGGTTATTTAATTATTGTAGAAACCGAATGGAACCCACTTCTTTATATAGGTGATATCCATTTAAGAGCACTTATGTCTTGGGCTGCAAATGAGATCAATTATGGAAGGCAATTGGAAACATATGAAGAAACAGAAAAAGATGAACCTCTTCTTCTAAGAGCTGAAAGTTTAGACCCACGCACAATTTTAAGAACCTGGTTTAGAGTTACTTATGGATGCAATAAACCCGAGGAAAGAGAGAAAATTTTTGACATCAGAAAATAGGTATATAGTGAGTTTAAAGAACAAAAATATACATTTTGGAAACTCGCCTCTTCAAGGATTGAGACAAGGTGGGAGAGATTGACAGTTGGTCTAAGAAAGACAGAGCCTCATAGCCCCTTGAACTTCACAGCAACGCTTAGGAGATCAGAAAGGTACTTGCAACTAGGTTTGCAAAGCAGATTTGAATTATGGATGCCACTAACCTTCCAACCTCCAGTTTTAATGTGGTTTCTCTATCCTTACTAAGCCAAGGAAATTAATGCAGAAATAGAGAACCCCAGATATGAAAGATGGGAGTTTACCAGAGGTTTTTACTACAAGTTTGGAACTTTGCTGCAAGGTCATCCTACTCCAACAAATTTTAGGGAAATAACAAGAAAAGTCAATGTTGGAGGACCAACATTATCATAAGTAGGGGGCATAATGATGAGCCTTAAATATGCTCATAGTTTGAAACTTTGATACTCTTACTTTTATTATTAATAGTTGTTTAAATTTTTTGATTAAAGACTTTTCGGGTAGTATCCTGTAGCAATGAATTCTATATTCCTGCAGCTTGATAACTTCATTAATTACCTTTTTGACTGCCCGCATAGCTGATGTATGTTTATGATTTTGGATAATGGAATAGGATTAACATGTGATTAATGAATAGATGATGTGTCACTTGTGTGTATGCTTTCCTTCACCTCTGTTATTTATTGCAGGATTGTTGGAGGGAGCTGAAGCTGATCAAGCGCAAGAATCTCGACTTTGTTGAAGAAGTCGTTCCAGTAATAACTTTTTGACCGAATCCTTGGGAAGATGCTTAAATGGTCCTTTAATTTAGGGAGTGTGTAATGCTATATTTTCTCTGGGTTGCGTTGAGCAGATAGACTTTCATTTATGAATATCTGTTCTACGGATTCAGAATGTATTTATGATCATGACTTCCTTTGTTAATTAGTTAGTTGTCTTTTTCATTTAAATAACCGTTCCTCCTGTGTGAGTGGACGAGGATGAAATAGTATGTGTTAGAATTAAGTTGAACAAGTAATAAAGTTTGATGTTAAGTTTTATTTTCAAAACAGAGTAATCGATGTATCCTGGTTCTAAATATGAATAAAAATCGATGAAGCTTTGAGTCAACTTCCTGTGTAATCTAAGTTGATGCTTGCTAAGGGGGGCCACTTAGTAAGTATTCTGTAGAAAGTTGTAATTAACTATTCATTTCATGTCGATTACTAGTTAGAATCTATTTCTGTAGATTTCAACACAAACTCAGCTTTGTATTGTTCCCGCAGCATCAGGAATCCATCCCTGTGTCTGTTCCTCCAGCATAAAGCTAGTTCACAGTTTGTCCTTTAAATAGCTGCTATGATTTCTGTTTTAGCCGAGTTGTGTTTAAGTTAAAAAGATTTACATTGTATTGATGTTAAGCATTTATTTTCTATAGATGGTGACGGGAAACTAGTTCTTAGTGCACATACCATGCTACTCCATTTCAATTATACGTACCCCGGTTTGATAAAGTAAATGAACAACCATAAAAAGATGTTAGTCGCCTGTTGGAATGTCCAATTCCCAGGTTTAGTTCTGCTGTGACTTTTATATCCTTTTGTGGGCGTGACCAAATCCCATGAAGCTATAGAACATATTGGTAAATATGAGTACCAGTCTCTAGCATCCTCTTTTAATGACTGAGCAAACAATTTCATGACAACATTCTCATGAATTATCTCAAAATCACCCATCAAATCCATCAATGCATTTAAATGTTTGGAAGCTGGCTCAAAACGCTGCCCTATAAATTTTGGTAAATTTTTCCTAATATCATTAAGAATCTTGTTAGGAAAACCTTTGATACCTCCAAAGCTCAATGACTTATATCTCTTAATATAGAGAACTTCTTTTGAGGGTATTCTAGGAATTGCATGTCCGACATACTTGTACTTGATGTTTTACCAAAAAATACATGGGAATGGTATATTTCTCTTGTAACTTTATTTAAACTTCAAATATTAACTTTATGGTAAATAAGAAACTACCTCATCATGAATATAACAACGCATAGCTCAAATATACCCATGCCTTAAATATTTCTAAAGGGAAAATTTCACAAATAAGCATACTTTTTCCACCCTATTTCGATATTACAAATTTCAGTTTAGAAATATGTAGAAAAATTGCCACTATTCCCTTCCTTAGTGCTTTAACTCACTTAATTGCGAACATAGTATGTCTTTTGTATCTCTTAAAAATGGATTTCTTAAAATCTTATTTCTTCTTGCAAATCAAAACAGCGAAAAATACTTGGATACATTAGTAGATATCATGCTTTCTCAGGTTCTTTGCATAGAGTCGCCACCTCCTTTGTAGAGGATCATACCTCAACAATATGAAGTTTCTTTTGAAACCAGTTGATTTCACTTTAAGCTTCCTTTTCCTACAACATTTTTCACTGGTATAGAGTTCTTCAGAGTAGCCACCCACTTTTAGTGATAATTTTTAATTAAGAACCTTCATGAATCTATCAAGGCAAGATGATCTATTGTAGATATTTTCTCAACTAAGTCCCCAGTAGAGTCGCCATTTCTGTTGGTTATTTTTTTAGAACCAAACTTATTCTTACAACAAACCTATGAACTTGTCAGGAACAATTAGCAGTAAGGGTAAGGATTGTCCAACACATAAGTAAAGGCTTTTAGGTCCTTACTTCTTCACTTCAGCTCTGTTAAACCTAGGAGGGTAATCCTATGCACTATGTTTATAGATACTGGTGTGTATAGATATCAAACAAAAAATATATAGATAATTCTCCTTAAATGTTTAATAGACACAAAATCCTAAAGATTTGGCTAACCTTCATGGCAGTGACTAACCAAAACAAGAGAAAATATAATTCATTAAGATTCACACACACCTAGAAAGAGATTTTACAAGTAAATTTATTATATTTTGTGATCAATTATTGAATTGGTTACCACAATTGGAACATAATTACTTTGCTAAACCAATGCCATATTCTTGGACAAAGTCAAACCAAATACCCACATGATTTGATAAAAATCTTGCATCTGATAATACCCAAAGCCTTGAAAATATTGCATTACAATATTCCCACTAGTCATCTCCACAATTTACTTCTTACTAGCATCCTCATGCATGCATATCAAGTGAATTTTCCTAGAACATATTACTGGAAAGTTCAGTATCTATTAATATTTTTGTGTATAACCCCTTCAAAGGGAACAACCTGCTAACCTCCCTGTGCAATTAGCCTTGAAATCCCTTTTATAAGACAAGGGAGCAACAAGCATCGAGCTGAATTACACTTACATTTCACCTTCATTCCAAAATAAATTTCACCAGAAATTGAGAATATTCCCCAATCAGTTGCAAGCAATCATGTGTAGGACAGGGGAGAGCAAAAAAAAACTCTAAAAAACTATTAGTCAGAGTAGACCCACCATTCTTCAAAAAGTGTCGCTATCGCAGCACCAAAAGCATGTAAGTTCATACCGACTCGAGAAATATCACCATCGACATCAAAAGCGTAAATAAATAAAGACCCATATCATGACACACTAGCCAAATAAAACAAGTTAACACAAAGGACCAAAAATTGAGCACTAGCTTAGAGAAGGAATGGGGTGCTAATTTTCCTTGTCAGCAACAAAGTAGGTGTGTCCACTTAGTTTCCCTATTGAAAGAAAAGTACCCACACCACCTCATCTTCAGAATCAACCAAATTGGTCATAGCCATGAGATAATGGCAGTAACTAGAATCAGTCTCATCTCTACTATTAGAAGAATCATCTGAGACCTTAATGGGAGAATGATGATGTTCCATGTAGTCTCGATGATACCTATTCCTTCTTGTAGCTTCCCTCTCAGGCCTCTCAATTTTCTTCTCCTTTCCTTTGGTCAATTCCTCTAAGATAATTCAACATCTTAGGTGATAAGCACATTTGAGAACACCCCATATAGAATTCTTGACAACTCTTGCTTTCTTCTTTGGTGTCATATGGATTTCAGGCATATCCCGTTCACCTTGGGAAGAATCATCTTAAGACTCAAGAGGGTTGAGCCTCTTAGACCTACAGACTAGGTAGATTTTTACACTTACCTTACCCATTTCCTTAGCAACTTATCAAATTTTCTCAAAACAAAGACACCGCCCAACTTAGAAATAACAAGCTCAAATTCACACTTACTTTTAGATTCTTAATTCTCATAAACAATCAGACAGTGAGAATAAGTTTCAAGCAGGTGATCTTCATTCAATAGAGAAATTGGTGCATCCCTACATTAATTTTACAGGAAAGCTTGTGTGAGAGCATTTGAAATCAATCACCCTAATTTTGAATCTCAATTGTCAATCATGCTTTGAAGTGATTTTGCGGTCAAACAATCAAGATTATTAATTATGACAAAATTAAATGCATGCATTTGATACTTGTCCATAATCAAGAAACTCGAGTGAGATAAGCATCAATTTAGCTTCCATATTAACCACACACTTATTTTTCAACCAAACCTATCATGTCGCATTTACCCACTCGCCTATGGGAATTAATTCACTTGTAATTCATCATTGTAAGATAGTGGGGAGTGATCATAATTTATCTTCAGAATATCGGCCTGTACCCTGCCTTTAATTCCACCTTCCCACGTGTACTAGCTCCTGACAGATTTGACACCACAAAAATGTTTCCAAATTTCACATGCATACCCAAGAATCAGTTCTAATTTCGCGCAATTTTTATCTTAGAATGGTCTCAACCAATATCTTCAGTAGCATCTATCTTTACCAGAAACCTTCTAATTCCTTTGAAACAGTCTGTGTGGAACTTGCCCGCTGAAGAATATGGAACACAAGTGGGCCCTCTATGGGATGGTGGGGAGCGGTCAGGATTTACCCACATCACTCGCCATTGACCATCGATCTCCTTCATTGTGAAACAATCACCATCTTTAGAGCCTGGTGGGTCCCACAAAAGTGACAAGTGTCACTCAACCCATTACCCTATGTAACTATCTTTCCTTAATGCACAAGATAGAAGGGCACATGGGGAACATTCCCAATGAGAACACGTGTTATAGTTTTCATCATTGATCTTTTTTAAACCCATGTATGTTGGATTTTTGGAAACACTAGTCCCACCATCTGACATAAAACATGGCCATTTCCCGCTAGCCTGTGTGTTTTAAAAATAATATGAAATGAACCAGCACAAGTGCGTGGGGAGTGGTCAAGATGTGGCCACATTGCTCAATAATTGTCATAGATTCTCTTTTAATGGTGCCAACTATCTTTTCTAAGGAGACCGGGCGCACCAATGCACTAGACACATGGTTGAAACTCGTCAACCATGTGAATAAAATAAGAAGAAATAAATCATTACGAGTGCACGGGGAACAGTGGTGATCAACCCCTGACAATCAAACAAGCAACGTGAAAACCTAATTTTGCACATGCCACAAAAGTTAACAAAAAAGGGGGCCACCTCTAGGAAAACAAGAGCTTGACCCATAAGAACAAATGCTAAGGATTTAAGTCATTAAATTGAAGCTTGATCATAGGAAAATTTAACACTAAAAAAGGATCAAGGTGACCGAAAAACCTAAACTTAGGGGCTAGTGAATACGACTTCAATGGCATAAGAGGTAACTTAAACAACCAGAGACCGGGAACATTAGGTCAATGCAAAAATATAATGACCAAGGGTTTTCTGGACTCGTAGGACAATTCTAAAGGGTATTAACAATGTAAAAACCCTAACACAGTGATAAGGACACAATCTAAAGCCAGAAACGAGGGTCCAAGCCAAATTTTGTAAAAATTTTAAATGGAACCAAGAATTTTTATAGGGGTTCCATTAGGGTTGGGGTTAGCGTTAATATTAGGATTGTGGTTAGGTTAAGGGTAAGGGTTGGAGATAAATTAGAATTAGGGTTGGGTTTACCCTTACAATTAGGATTAGGATTAAGGTTATCATTAGAGATAGAATTAGAAGTAGGGTTGGGTTTAGTATTACAATTATTGTTAGGGTTAGGATTAGAGATATAATTAGGATAAAAGGTAGGGTTAGGGTTGTAGGATGAAGGTTAGGATTAGGGTTAGGGTTTGAGATAGAGATAGAATTAGGGTTAGGTTTAGGATTAGGATTAGGATTAGGATTAAGGTTATGATTATGGTTAGACATAAAAAATTATAATTACGGTTGGTAATAGTGTTAATTTTATTATTATGGTTAGGGTTACAGTTAGAGATAAAATTATGACTAGGTTTGGGTTAACATTAATATTGGAATTAGGATTATGGTTAGGGTTAGATTTAGTATTAGGTTTGGGGTTAGCATAACTATTAGAATTATGGTTAGGGTTAGGGTTAAGGTTAGTGATATAATTAAAATTTGGGTTGGGTTAGAGATAGAATGATGATTAGAGTTGGGATTAGTATTAGGATTAGGATTATGGTTAGCACTAGGATTAGGGTCATGGTTAGAGATAGAATTTGGATTAGGGTTGGGTTAGTATTACTATTAGGATTTGGATTAGGGTTAGGGTTAGAGTTATAGATAGAAATATAGTTAGGGTTATGGTTAGAGTTGTAATTAGGATTAGGGTTAGGGTTAGGGTTAGTGTTAGGGTTTGATTTATTGTTAGAGATATAATTGGGGCTAGTTGTATGGATAAGGTTAGCTTTAGTCTTAGGGTGAGAGATGGAACTAGGATCTAGGGTAGGATTATGTTTATAAATATAATTATGGTTAGAGTTATGATTACAATTACAATCAATATTAGAGTTATGGTTAAGATTAGACATACAATTAGCATTAGGCTTGGGGTTAGTGTTAGTATTAGTATTAGGGTTAGGGTTAAGATTTGGAATAGGGTTAGAGATTAGGGATACAATTAGGGTTAATATTAGGGTTACAATTGGGGTTAGATATAAAGTTAGCATTAGAGTTAGGGTTAATGTTAGTATTAGTATTAGGGTTAGGGTTAAAAACACAATTAGAATTAAGGTTGTAGTTAGCACTAAAATTAGGATTAGGGTTAAGATTAGAGATATAATCAAGATAAAGGGTAGGGTTAGGGTTAGGAGTAGAGATAGATTTAGTCCATCAAGGGCAAGGTTAGGGTTAGGGTAAGGATTAGGGTTAGAGTTAGGGTTAAGGTTATAGATATTATTACATTTAAGGTTATGATTATGATTATAATTAAGCTTAGAGTTATGGTTAGGGTTAGACATATAAATAGAGATAGGCTTGGGGTTAGTGTTAATATTAGGGTTAGGGTTAATATTTGGGATAGGGTTGAGATTAGGGATATTGTTAGAGTTAAGATAAGGGTTAGAGATAAAGTTAGTATTAGGGTTGGATTTAATGTTAGTATTGGGATTAGGGTTAGGGTTAGAAATAAAATTAGAATTAAGGTTGGGGTTAGCATTAAAATCAGGATTAGGGATAGGATTACAAATAGAATTAGGATCAAGAGTAGGGTTAAGACCTTTGATTAGAGATATAATTAGGGTTAGTGTTACAATTATGATTATGATCAAGATAAGAGTTAGGGTTAAGGTTAGACAATTTATTATTATCAGGGTTGGGGTTAGTGTTACTATTAATATTAGGGTTAGGGTTAAGGTTAGGGTTAAGATTAAGGATAGGGTTATAGATTAGGAATACAACTAGAATTAGGGCTAGAAATAAAATTAGGATTGGTGTTTGGGTTAGGTTTACATATACATTAAGGATTAGATTTAGGGTTAGAGATAGTTTAAGGGTTAGGGTTACAATTAGAGATAGATTAAGGAGTAGGGTCAAGGTTAGCATTAGTATTCTGATTTGAGTTAGGGTAAGGGTAAGGATTAGATATACAATTAGAATTAGGGTTGTGTTAAGCATTAGAATTAGAGTTAGGGTTAGGATTAGATATAGAATTTGGAAGAAGGCTAGGTTTAGGTTTAGGATTAGAGATATAATTGGGATGAAGGGTAGGGTTAGGGTTAGGGTTAGAGATAGAGATAGAATCAGGATTAGGATTAGGATTAGGATTAGGATTAGGATTAGGATTAGGATTACGATTAGGATTAGGATTGGGATTAGGATTAGGGTTAGGATTAGGCATACAATTAGCATTAACCTCAAAGAAAAGGTGAAAGTTGCAAAAGCATACATTAATATCCCTCAATTGAAGGGATATCTAATCCTCATATTTTACACAAAGTATGTTGTCTCTGTTGTTTTTCTAAAATCAAAACAATATAGATCAAAGTTTAAATAAAGTCAAATTTTATAAATTTAAGGAACTAACTAAAAATTTATGTTTGAATAGAAATGAAACCTGAAATAATTCATGTTATCTTTGCAAATGTCTAACACTCTACTGAAATAAAAATATGCTTGTTGGTGTTGAAATGGAAAATGATGTGGCCTCTTCTACTCTCTTAAAGACACTATACGACTCTTTAATTTCCATGTGTTACATTCTCATTGTTTCTTCCCATGTCATTACTTATAACCCCTTCTTAGTTGCTCATTTGGAAAACCCAAACCACTCTTCCACTACCATTAAAAGGCCATTTTGACTCCCATGCTTTCAACTGTCATGCATGCATGTCAATTTCAACTTTATTTTTTTTTGTTTACACAAGTTGTTTGTTGCCACTATAGAACAGCTCTCGGTGTAATGACCATTTATTTTCTTTACCTTGGTGATTTTCTATTATTCAAAAACATTTAATTTCATCATTATTCTCAAAGCTAAGTGTAACTACCCTTCTTGTTTAATTTATAAATATTTATTACATGTTTATAAACATAGCTCCTAATTAATCTAGGTTAATTATGCTTAATTGATTCCAATTATTTATTAGGCTAGATTATTTATGTAAAGTGATTTATTTCTTTATAATTGTAACTTTCTAAAAATTTACTTCTTAATGCTTTGTGCATAACATGATGTAATAGTGTTTTAAGGGAAAATGCACACCTTACATTAAAATATTAAGACTAATTAAATAAACAAAAAGTTATATAAATAATTAACCTAGATAAATGAGTTGGCATTGTATACGATAGTATTATTGATGCTATAACATATGTGGAAATTAAATGTGAGATACTTATATATAGATATGATGAAGGTGTCACTATTCAAATGTTAGGAATTCATTCATCATCTTTCCATAATTTTAGGATTTATCAAATAAGTATCATTTACCTAGAAATTTGAATGTGTAATATCTTGGTTCACATCTATGAGTGTAGAGGTGATATATATGATTGCAAATCTAAACCTAGATGCATGGAATTGAACCTATAACTTGTAGATCTAATTTGGCTAAACTTTGGTATATAAAATATATTTACAGATGTGTATGCGCTTTGAATCTAATAAAAAACAAGCAATGCTTGGAAATGCCTTTGGGGAATTTGCTAAATATTCAATGTTGTGTTCTCCTCAATCAAACCCATTTAACCAAAGTTGAGAACAACTTGCAAGTGTATAGTGCGTTCCTATGATGATTTCACAAGAAAATAATGTAGAGTTTATTCTTCTTTAGGATCTTTGACATAAAGTGCTCTTTTTTGAAAATAAGCAATGGTACATGAGTAAACATTTCCTACAATAATCTTTGAGGGAAGAACATATAAAAAAATAAAGTTTGTAATACAAGAAAGAATACCCAAAAACAATAATAATATACCATTACATAAGGTTTGCATGGATAAAACCCTTTTGAGATAAAAACTCACGTTAAAGCACAAACCAATTCTATTATCAAGCAAAATTTATAATACAATTTCAAGGACATTCCCTTGTATCACCAACATAGAAACTAGAGCAATTCTAGTAACCAAGTAATGCTTGCAAATAAACCAAAAAACCCATACCATACTCCATATACAATTTCCAATAAATAGGAAAATAACATCCCACAGACTAAGATTGGTTTTCTAAAACTACATGGTGTTAGGAAAAGGTTTGTTGTACACCTTGCATAATGTATTTAATGTAATTATTCTTGGGGCCACTTTTTATTGTATGTAACATTGGGACATAAGTTAGGTTGCTAAACATGTAATTATTTAATATCAGGGAAAATAAATAAATAAAGTACCCAATATTAAATAAGGGGACATGGTTTTGTAATCTCATGATTTTGTGTAATACCACTTGGTGGTTTTGTGGGTGCTTGCTTCTTTAAAAGCAACCACAAGGGTAGTTTTTTAGCAATGAAATTTTTGCATGTTAGCTCTTGTTAGCATTTGTGAGGGTTTGAAGCATGACACAAGATGCGTGGTTGCATGCTTGTTCACATGGATTGCTTAGGGAGGGCTTGTTGCTTCAATGGTGTTCATGGAGACTCTGAAGGATGTATTGTAATATTTATTGTTGAATAATACATGAGAGATGGATGCTTTTAGAGGCTAGGTTTTTTTCCCTCTCAAGGGCTTTCCCAAGGTATATCTTGTGTCATATTTTCATGGGTATGTTGTCTATTCTCTCGCATGTGGATTCTAAATACTTAGTTGCATAGATTTCTCTTTTGGGTTATTTGGAAATTGTCTTTAAAAGGCTGCAAGTTTTCAACAGTTGGTATCAGAGCCATGGTTGTGGTTGTATAACATTTGGTTGAGAAAAATCTTGTTTAAGTTTGAATTTATGCATTGCATGAGAGAATCAAAGGCATGGAAAGATATGAGGGTTTTGAAGGTTGTTTATTGTAGATATGAGGGTTTTGGGTTTGTTGCTATGATGGGTTGTTTGCAGATTTGGGGTGTGAGAAGTTTTGGGTGAAAAGGGTTTTTTGGCTATGCATTCAAATGGGGGTTTTGTGGGGAAAAATTTGTAGATGACCTCCTGAGACAAAATGGACCTCATAGTTGGATCTGGGTTGGTCAAGAGACGAATTTTGATATATAACTCAACTTATTTTTGTTACTTGAAAAAATGCAAATTTTTTTAGCCTCAACCCAGTCGTATGGTCATCCAGGGCATTTGCAAAATAAAATATTAAAAAAAAATCACAAAATAAAAATCCCATCGGTTTAATTTTTCCCTGCAATTTTTTTTTATTTAAAAAATCAAGTTATAAAAAGGCCGAAAAAGTTTGATTTAATTTTTTTTTTGGGGAGGTGGGGCCAACCCCGTTCCCCCTGCCTATGTCACCTACTTGATAGGTTGCAGGTGATACCTTGTACCGCCAACAGGGTTAGCTAGGTCCACCCAACCTTTAAAAGAAAAAAATAAAATTATTTAATAAAAATTGTTTTCCATTCGAATTAATCTACATGAATTATAAAAAGGGTCCCAATAAATATTTCTAAATGCATAAATTTAAATGTAATGAAAATTTCTTCGGGTTTTCCACCAAGTGGGTGGCACCACTCATGGGTGGGCCTGCCACCTAGCCACTAAGGGTGGCTAAATTTTTTTGCCTCATATGCAAACTGTTGTTTTACTTCAAAGGGGCATAACTTTCACCCAGGTGCTCCATTTTTGACTTATTGGACTCATTCAAAAGGTGACTCAGAGCTCTATGTTGTGGTGTTATATTTTTTTCCTGATTTTGCAATTTTGATAGTGTTTTTCTTGGTCAAAGTTAGATGTTTGTTTTGAGCTTCGAGAAGTGATATCGAGTGCATATGGAGTCAAATTTTGGACTTCGAATAGTCAGAAGAAATCTTGTTCAGAGCACTACATAGTTGGTCAGGTTTGGAGATACTTTGGCAAGGTGTATTTGTTTTTTTCTTTATCTGAGTTGTTTATGGGTTACTTTGACTATGGTGATACTATGACTTTATGGATGATCGAATCTTGGAGATTTGATGTTGGATTCATTGTATGCTCATTTGTATATCTCATATTATTCTCTTTTGACATGGTTATTAGTATTTGGTTGGATTTGTATGCTTCATTGATGTATCTACAAGTTGTGTAGCATTATAGGTGGTCTATACTTACATGTTGCATTTATGACTTGGACATGGGTTGTCTTTTCCCATTGATATTTCAGTGTTGATGCATGTTTAGGTTTGGTGGCTTGGTTTAGTCACTTGCTTTGTTGGTTTTGTTGTCATGTTGAGGAGGTGAGATGGTATTACGAAGTACAGTCATGATATGATACCTATGCAGTTGACTATGATTATGTAGACATGTGGACACAATTGTATTGTTAGTTGTTGGTACATTTGGTGGTGATCACGATATCATGGATGTTTCTTGTGCATTAGAGATTTTGGCATGTCATGATGGTTTATGTAGGTGCATTGTTCATTTACAGTCATTTGTACATTGGTATGTGTGCTTAGAGATGAGAGGATGGATGTTTCTTATAGTACCTAGATAGTTGTTTTTTGGGACTTGTAGCATGTGGTTTATCATGATGTCATGGATAGCTTGGTTACACTTTTCAGTGGGAATTTTTGACAGTGATGGACTGGCAGTGTTGGATATTTTTTATGATGGTTTGGCAGTTGTAGGTATCTTCTTGACTTGTAGATTTTGGTTCTACTTGTTATGTTACTGACATTTCAGTTGTGTGTGTAGACTTGCATGATCTTCATGGAGGATGGTTTTCACGATGCAATGTGTGACTCGATATCACAATTCAGTGGGAGTTGTTGGTAGTGATGTGGATTCACCATTTGATGGTGGATGGTCTTCTATAGTGATTGTTGGTGTCATGGATGGACTCTTAGCATGAATTTTATGCGGTAGTTCATTGGCATCTTTGGATTTCATTGACAAAGGATGGTTTTATTGATATTGATTACATATGTTGAGTTCTTGGTTTAAGTTTAGCTATTATGTCATGGTTTACTCTTGTCACGTGTTTAGATTTTTGGCATGAGTACTTGTTCTTTTAGGTTGAGTTCTTGCCATATATTATGGTTCATGTGATCCCTTAGGAGGAGATAGTTAGATCTGAATATCATGTTATGTTCCTAATTCTTGATTAGACCTTGACATTGATCAAATTAATAGTTCTCTTTGTATTGGGTACATTGATCATTTCCAGCAGTTACTTCATGATGGTGATATTTGGAGTTTGGCATGGATTGGATTTGAGTTAAAAGATTACTCATTGATACTTGTAAGACATAGTTGAGGCTTTAGTTCTCTTGTGATTAGAGACATATGTTGAGATGGTTACTCTTGATGAGATTTCAGCGGGGAAGTTTGAGGAGCCTACACCTTGGTTGGATGTGAGTTCAACATGGAACTATGAGGAGAGTGTTCTTGGATGATTCATGATGACTTGGATATCTTGGGGGAGAATTCTAATTCTCCACTCTTGGTCTACACGGTGGTTTCACTTGAGAGGTATTTCCCATTGTTACTTTTCAAGTGCTTTATGTTTTATTCTTTATCTTTTCATGCATTTGGACCTTGAGCTATGGATATATGGTTTTGGAGGGTTCATTTGAGGAGTGTTGGCATGTTTATATTTATATGCATTTTGATTACATTCGTTGATGTTGAGTTTAGGAGATGTTTTGGGCTTATTTCCTTCATTGGGAACTGATTTAGTTTGATCTTCTTTTGTTATAAGAGGATTACATCCATGATGATTACATGATACATATGTTATGTCTAATCTTGGTGATTGAATGGTTGGGTGTTGTTATGGATTTTGTTTTTGGGTGTTGTGGAGGAGATCATACTTGACACGGTTGGCATTTAGAGGTGTATGTAGGAGATTTTTCTACAGGTATATGATGTGCAAATTTTCTCTCTTTGGTCTTGGTTATCTTCCTAGACATTTGGTTTCACATTACATTGGTTTGAGGTTTGGTTGGAGCTATTGAGATCACTAGCTTGTGGTTATGTGTTTTTCACTTATGTTCTTGGGTGATGACATGGAGGTTCCTTTATCTTTTTCCTTTGTTGGGTGTGGAGAACTTGGGAGAGCTATGGAGACTTGTGGTGAGAATTGCTCTTATAGGTTACTAATTTATAGGTTTTCATATCATTGTGGATGATTAATTGGTTCTACATGATATTGTTTACACTTTTTATATGATGTTATTGATAGACTTGATATACCTAGATCTTTTTCATATTTTCATTACCCATGTAGTGGGAGCTCTTGGATGTGTATGTCATTCTTTGACAGGTTTTGCACATGGAGTTTATGATTGTAGTTTATAGCTGTATATGTTTATGGCAAGAGTTTACTATGTTTTGCATACCTTGGAGGTATGGATAGTTCGATGTATTGGAACTTTCTGTGGGTGATATTTCAGCTATGGGTTTGTGTATCTTGACAGCTATTGGTGCATATTGATACTTTTGGATTGAGTGTTCGTGTTTGGGATGTCAGTTGAGCAAGACTTATGCTTTCTTGTGACAGATTGTGTGGCTTCTCTATTAGATGGATTCTTATATTTGTGCATTGGCATGATGGAGCATGAGAGAATTTGTGCTTGGGATGGTGGTCACTTTGATTCTTGTTGCAGGTATCTTGATGGAGCACATGGAGTACTTTGATTTCTTGATGGTATATGTGGCTAATCGGTTATTCTTTTGATTCATGTTTTTAGGTTACTTGTTCCCCTTATGCAATGTATACAACAAGTGGGAGAATGTTAGGAAAAGGTGTGTTGTATACCTTGCATAATGTATTTAATGTAATTTTTCTTGGGGCCACTTTATGTTGTATGTAATGTTGGGACATAAGTTAAGTTGCTAAAAATGTAATTATTTAATATTAGGGAAAATAAATAAATAAAGTAACCAATATTAAATAAGGGTAAATGGTTTTGTAATCTCATGGTTTTAGTCACATAGTTTTGTGTAATACCACTTGGTGGTTTTGTGGGAGCTT
>VDFB02322736.1:0-24384 GCA_007258455.2 Sequoia sempervirens | reverse complement strand
GCTCTAAGTGAATAAAGGAAATATTTTTCAAGTGGTTTTTTATTCACCAAGAGGGTTTTTCCACTTAGGACAAATTCTAGTGTTATGTGGTATTTATATGTGTGGGTTTTCTTATTTGTTTGTTTTAAATGTGTCACTAAATATGTATTAAATTCACATCTACCAATATATATATGTTAGGTTTCATGGATAAAAAGTTATGATTTAAAAATGAGCTCTAAAACATGTGAAAGTGTTACATTTCCCTTCTCTTAAAGTTTCATTTTTAAATTCCTAGTTCATGCAAATACACTATTGTTTATACACAATTAAAATATGTTCTTTGAATTTTCCTTTGGTGTCTTGATTTAAATGTCAAGTTTGCAATACATACTATCATTTGTCTTCTTGGCTCAAAACAAACTTACAATCTTGTTTTTGAAAAAGTCTTGTGACTTTCATAAATCACTAATTCACCACCCCACCTATCAGTGATTTCAGTCTTCCAACAAATTGTATCAAAGCGTAGGGTCCTCATATAGGTCTAATCCACCTAGGATTGATTCTGGTTTTGGAAGTCAGTTAAACATATCATAAGTTCAAGAAGGTACATCTGTGACTTGTGCCAAATCCTTGATTAATAAAGTCTGAACGACTTAAGGATTTTTGGTTTTGAAGTGTTGTGTCTGATATGGAAAAAGGTAGAAGGAATAAGGGAAAAAGAAGTGCACAAAAAAATACTAACCATCAAGCTTTTCCTAAACTCAATATGAGAAGTAATGAGGAAGAGATCATTAGCAATGATCCAGAAATGATAGAGTATCCTATGTTTAGAACACCTCATTTTGAAGGTACCAATTTTATTCTTTGGAAACGTTAGATGGAGACATATTTGTCTTCCTTAGGGTTTGATGTGTGGGCAGCAGTAGAAAGAGGTTGTACTATATCTGTAACATCTTCTTCCACACACGAGGAGAAGATAGCTCTTGAATTCAATGCTAAGGCTATAAATGTTATTGTCAATAGTTTTCCAAATAAAATTATTGCTAAGGTTATTCATTTTAGGAATGTAAAGGAAGTTTGGAACAGTTTGATTGAAATGAATCAGAATGGTGAGTTGCAAGAGGAGATATCTTTGAAAACTAAAACAAGTTGTGGGTCATCTGAAAGTGATGATTGTGAAAATCTTCATAGTTCTAAAGAAAATCATATTGAATCTAAATCTATAAAGATTACTAAGGAACATTCAAATTTCCAAGAAATTAATGAAGAAGTAGATCAATTTTTGGGTGAAGTGAATTCTGAACATGAATTTGATGAGCAAGAAAGCGAGGTTGATTTGGAAGGTGAACTCCTATGTGCTTTAGATACAATTAAGTAGCTTAGAAGAGAAAACTAGAATTTAAAAAGGCAACTTCAACAAGAAAAAGATAGCAAAGATAGGATATGTTTAGATCTTGTAGAAGCAAAGATATAAGTTGAAGAAGCTAGAAAGATTGAGGAAGAATTTATAAACCAACTTAAGGTAAAAGAATAGAGTATAGAAAAAATTGAGTTTCAAGTGGTCTTACTAAGGAACATTGATAAAGCATCAAAGTAGTTAAGTGATGAGAAAATAAATGGGAATGGCTCTATGTCTTTGAATAAAATTATTGGTGCATAGAAAGCTCCAAGTGACAAAAGTGGTCTAGGCTTAGAGGAAGGAAAATGCTCTAAGGTCAAAAAAACACCTAGAACAAAGGTAGATTTAAATGTTCATGTTGTTGACCTTGAAACTACAGGAAACAAACAACACAAGGATATCAACAGAGGAGGAAGGAATAGAACAAACAGATTTGCAGGATCTCTCTCTACTTGGAAAGGTAAATTGATGAGGTATAATTGTTCTTTTTTAGGCTATTGTTATTCCTATTTTGATTATGGTCATAGAGCATCTGAATGTTGGATTAAATTGAAGAAAAATGATTGGAAAAGGAACTATGGTACTGTCACATGCTTCAAGTGTAGTTAGTTAGGTCATGTTGCAAGAAATTGTAATAGATTGTTTCAAAAAGATGGTGTAGGATAGTGTAAATCTTCAATTGTTTGCTATAGATGTAATGAATCTAGTCATAAAGCAAGGTTTTGTAGGGAGAAATCATCTAGAAATGGATCTTTAAGGGTCTAGAAAAGAAATCAAGAAAAGGAGAAGGAAGGACTTATTCTTGTGCATGATGCACAAGGATCATCTCTTAGCATTTAATGGTTGTTTGGTTTTAGGGGGAGTAATCCAAAGTTTTATTTTCTATCCCCAAGGGGTCTTAGAATGTAGTGGAACAAGTTTTTTTTGAATTTTTGGTGTAGTTTGTCTACTTCATGGATCGGGTGAGTTTGATATCAAAGAACAATGGTATATCTATGGTAAAAAATCTTTTATAACAGAGAAAGTATAGTAACCTATGATTTTTTGTTGAAATCATTTGATGTACATGATTGGAAGTATACATTATATTATTCTTCATGATCAGATATGCTTTAATGTTTTTCATGAAAATGTTCATGTCATAATTAGATCTCAAGGTATCAAGGCTATCATCATGTTTTGACAGGATGATTTTGGAACAAGTAATGTGGTTTGTGTAGCAATTAGCATAATAGTATTTTTATGATTCTTATTGGACATGTATTCCTTACACTTTGATAAGTCATTGTACACAGTATTCATTGTGTTTCTTTATGGTTCACAAGCTAAGTTATTTGGCAGCTCAGAGCTACTTAATACATTCCAAATTACTTGATCTTGTGTTGATTCTAAAGGATAGTTGACAAATGATTGGTGATATATTTCAGTCATATGGTGATGTAGGGTATTACTAAAATGTTTGACAAGTACTATTGTTTTAACAGACCATGATACATCTCTAAATGTTGTTGATTATGGATCATTTGATTAATAGATTTTTGGTTGATGGTAACTCTTCTTTGATAGAGCCTATTCTTAATAACAATGGTGTTAATCTTCAAAAGTTTGTGATACAGGTCATTTGTACTAGTCTGCAGTTTTGTATTCATAATAAAAGTGGCAAGAGGTTGTAGACTTGATAATGTGTGTGGTGACAAAACATTGCACTCTTAGAATAGTGTTCATCCTTGGTGCAATTATTTGTTTCATGTTTGATATATGTTGGATTTGGATTCTTGGTATCTTCCTTGAAGCATGGTAAATAGATTAAACAATAATGTTTCTATAAAATTTATTGGTTCTTTTTCTTTGGTCATGAGTGGAATAGATTGTAGGATTCCTTAGTCACATGAGATGGTGATTTATAGTAGCATCTTAACACTGGTTCTGAAATTGTTATTGATAGGGGAGTAGTATAAGTGATGATTATATGTTGTCAAGATAATGATCAAAGTATTTATGAGTCTCTTACTAAGACAAAACATTTGTTGCTTCATTGATCTTACCTAACTAGTCCAATACAGATAGAAGCCTAATTTAGTTGCTAACATTAAATAATTTATGCATAACATATTTGCTATTTCAGTTTGTTAAGGTTGATGTGCTAATCTAACGAAGTCTTCCATTTTCTATCATTCAAGGAACGGGAAGGATTAAGGTGTTCACATCATCTTTTTATGTGTTTCTACTAACACATTCATTGTCGGAATTCAAGTTTGAAAGTACTATGATAGTTCTTTGGCAAGTTTGATGTTCAATTCTTATGGTGTAGTGATTTAGCTTGGACAGCCAATGATTTGAAGAAGGAGAAATGGTTTACTTTGGTTCACATAGTGGTTTTCATAACAAGTATTGCAAGTAAAAGACAACATGGATGATGTTTGTATAAAATTGGTGGATAGAAAATCCATTCAATGATAGTGATTGTTCTCTATTCTAGCAAAATTGATAATGCTATAAATGGTTTTTGATGCTTTGACAGTACAACATATTCTTCTATGGTGGAGTGAGTATAGTGATGAAACTATATGGATAGTGGTAAAATCCTGCTGATTCTTTTGCTTGCATGCATACTAAATTTGTTAGTGGTACTGAGTTTTGATTATATCTTGCTTTGATTCACATGTAACATTATATGAACAGTTCTTGAACTTCTTTGTTGATCATCATGTAGAAACAGTGATGCTTTACACTAAAGTTCATTTTCTTGAAGGAAAGATAAAATATCTTCTGCCAAGATTTAGTATAAGCATCTGGGGGAGCTTCATGTTGCAATTTGTCTCTAAGTATCTAAATTGATAGGGTCTTTGATTGTATTTATCCATGTGAACACAAGGAGATATATGGATATGTGATGATATTTTGGTTGATCCTTGAGTTTGATTCATACTTTTAGATGGATATGTGTTGGTTGGACTCTCAATTGTTTATCTTCATGGCATCTCACATTCTCTTCTTTCATCCTTTGTCATTGAGGAAAAAAGGGGGAGAGAAAGTTTTTTCTTTGCCATCATGGACAAAGGGGGAGTTTGTTGACTCTCAGTTGTTTGTGATGTGTGATGTTTTTCCTTGATGACAAAATTGGTTCTTATAATGGTGTTCTTTGATTGACATTGACAAGCTACATGATGTGCAAATTGGTTTCGAGGATGTTGATTGGTTGGTAGGTGTAGACACTTAAAATATGCATTCATTTCATTTCACCATTTTAATTAAATAACCTTTCTTTAATTAAAATTAACATTTCATCATTTAATTAAATAAACTCACTTTATTTAATTAAATCATTACTTCATTTGGTTAAATATATCATTTTTTAATCAAATCCTAACATTCCATCTTTTGATTAAATAAATCATCTCTAAAGTCATCTATTTAAATTAAATAAATCAACTTTATTTAATTTAAGCCTATCGTTATCCCTCTTTGATTAAATAAATCAAACCTTTATTTAATTAAATCCCATCTCCCTTTGATTTACTTTAAATCCCTAAAATCTAAGTCAAATGGGTCAAATCACCTAATCCCCCACTAAATTAATCTAATCATAATTAATCTAATCTAATCACCCATCACATCCTCTAGCTTTTCCCACTTGCACAAATAAATCAATTAACTCATTTATTAATTCCTCATTTTCCCTCAACAAGGCATCTTTGGAGAATATTCCCTCAAGTTTGAATTTCAAAACAAGTTGACTTGTCCCTTCCAACATGGCAATAACTCCCCTCTTACATGTCCCCCACTTGGCATTTAAGTCCCTTTTTCTCCCTCCAACAAGCCAAATTTGAATTTGAAAAGGCCAACTAATCCCATTTATTAGCACATTGATGAAAACTTGCACATCCTCTATCCACTCACAAGGTGAAAAGTGGCTCCTTCTTATTGGATAAATCTTTATCCCACATTGCTCTCTTTTGGGCACTCTTTCAACTTGAGATTCTATAAATAGAAGGCTCATTCTTCAACAATCCATCCACAATCCAAGTAGAATTATTATAGTCAATTTTAGTTCATGCATCCACAATCTTCATGCAAAGTTACTCTCTTCAATTGAGAGCTAATTTTTTCCACTCCATAGCATCTTCAACAATCTTCATCATTTGAGCTTGTCAAGGATTGGGAAAGGGTCATTTCTCACAAGTGGCACCAATCCACTATGAAATAGGTATATATCATGCAAGTCTTGTATGCTTTCAATTACTTTGCTTGTGAGGTATGATATATTATTTCATAGGAGCACATGTAGATGTGCATAGCTTGAACTAACCCATTGCTAATGTGTGTTTGAGATTTGAGTTATTTGCAAATTTATGGTGCTCACAGTTGGCATATGATGTAAGATACATTCTCTCATTGATTGTAGGTTCCCATGATATGCATATGGTGTATTCACTTGTTTTGTGTCATTGACATCATGCACACAATTTATACAATTGGGATGGTCTAATCTTGATGCCATATGATTTGGTTTAGTTTGTATCATGATTTCCTTGGATTTGTCTACATCATTTTGATGAGCTACATGATGTTCAGTTTTGGATCTACTCTACATGATATTCTTTTAGTGTTTATGATTATGTTGGACTAATAGTGTTGATAAGGCATTGTACAGATTATTCAAGATTGATCATTTTTAGGATCATTTGAAGGCTCCATTTTTGGTTGCATGTCATAGGTTATTTGATCATATTCCAATTGATCATTTGCAGGTTTAGTTTGACAAAAAAATCATTTCTCAAGTGACTAAGGTCTTTTGATCTTTCTTGTTACATTTTAATGTGTTTGATCATGTGCATTTCTATTGCATATCTCATGACATTTTGACTTGAGAATATGATTGTGTTAATGGTTCTTTTATTTCTCTACATGGGCATTATAAGGTGACTTCTCTATATAGGACTTGCTATGATAATCAACATTGAAGTGTTCATAAGCATCTTGATTGATTATTTAATGTGGCATATAACATAAACCTTAATTGGTTTCTTTTGGCACATTGTATTTTTGTTTACCTTGGTATATCGGGTGGTTATTTCATTTCACATTGGAGTTATCTTTGTTAAAGTCACATGGTAGTGACATCAATAATATACATGGTATCGAGTTTCATCAAGCACATGGCCCTAAATTGGAAGTTGACTTTGACAATTCACATGGAAGTAATATCAATTGGTCTTTATTTAATAAGTTGTCATTTTGTCAAGATTCTTTGGTAGCGTCTATCATTTTGTCTCACCAATAGATATTTTGGATTTCAAAGGTTAATGATTTTTGATTGATTAGGTTTTTGGATTCCAAGTGACTTGTATTTTGGAAAGTCTTTGACAAACATGAAAGAAATAAGATTAGGGTAATATTGTTTTTGTCTCATTGTGTTAATTTCTTGAACCCTAGCCATTGCCATATGTAAAGTATGCAAAAGCTCAGCTAACATTCTAAAAGAATAATGAGAACTAATGCAAGCCCAAAATAGGAAACTCGATGGCAGTTTTTGTATGAGTGGATTTTGTTTTTGACTGTGGAAGTTAGAAGAGTTTCTTCTAGCTGGGTCGTTATGAGTTTACTTGATAGGTTGTGGTGGTTTCTTTTCCTTCATCCTTTGTGATCAAGTAAAATGATCTTGTGGTTTTTTTTTAAAGATTCTTCTAGAATATTCAGTTCAGTGCTTAAGGCATAAGCATTTTTCAATTCAAGTCTTTTGAGATTCTAGCATAAATATTGTTTTTGTTTAAGATAGAAATTTGTTAGGGTTTCACAAACCCAAGTTGATTTTTTTAGTTAGATTGTAAATGAATTGTTTCAATGTGGTGATATTTGTTGAAAGATTTTACTTTGAATAAGGAATATTTAGGGTTTGTCATTTGAACCCTAACCTGAGTTGATTTTTAGTTATTCAAACTGCATACAAAGATTTTTTTTGCAAGGGTCTTTAAAAGATGATCTTCAGGCATTTTCATAGGATTGGGAAAAAGGAATATGATGTTTTCTAACGTTCAATCCAGAAGTCATATTGCATAGAAAATCTTTATATTAATACCCAAATCATTATTTTAAGGAAGATGTTTTCAATTACATACAACATTCTTCAATGTGCTTATTGAAAATCTTTCATAGTCTTCTATTGTAATTCTAGGGTTGCAAAAAATTGCACTTCTAGGGTTCTGATAGAATGCTATAATTTGTTACTTTATAAAGGATTTGGTGTTCCTATATCTCATGAAGTTGGTGCTTCTGATTTTTGTGGATTTGGTGCTCCTAAACTTGTGGACTTGGTGCTCTAAGTGAATAAAGGAAAGATTTTTTGAAAGGTTTTTTATTCCCCAAGAGGGTTTTTCCACTTAGGACAAATTCTGGTGTTATGTATGTTTATATGTGTGTGAGTTTTCTTATCTATCTATTTTAAATGTGTCACTAAATATATATTGAATTCACATCTGCCAATATATATATATATATATGTCAGGTTTCATGCATAAAAAGTTATGATTTAAAAATGAGCTTTGATACATGTGAAAGTGTTACATTTCCCTTTTGTTAAAGTTTCATTTTTAAATTCCTGGTTCATGCAAATACACTATTGTTTATGCACAAGTAAAATATGTTATTTGAATTGTCTTTTGGTGTCTTGATTTAAATGTCAAGTTTGCAATACATACTATCATTTGTCTTCTTGGCTCAAAACAAACTTACAGTCTTGTTTTTGAAAAAAAATTGTGACTTTCATAAATCACTAATTCACCCCCCCCCCCTCTCAGTGATTTCAATCTTCCAACACTATATTAGTGTGAAAGTGTAAAGATACACTTTACAACACCCTAAATAAGGCACAATTAAGTCCATTGGTTAAAAAGGGTCCTAAACTTAATGTGAATATGTAAAACACATTACAATACTAAATCAAGGCAACATTAAGCTCAATTGTTTTTTATTATTATTCCCAAACTAAGGGAAAATGGATACATTTTTTGTTACTACATTTTTCCCCCAGTTTATTGAGAGTATGAACCCGTTTCAAACTCACAGTAGAGTAGACATTCAAGACACTTATGTATGTAGCAATGACAAAGATACAAAATCATACAACATCAAAGACCAAGAAAAGATCAAGCCTAAATGGTCCAACATGATGTGGAACATATCTAGACTATCGGTTTTGTGCTCACTTTGGGGTAGTGGAACCTTAGGTTGTCCATTAGGTGAGTATCCGTCGTGAAGGTGGCTTAGTGAGAAAGTCATTCCTATGAGTTGGCTCTCACTATACTTACCATACCAAAGCTATCCCTCTGATAACTCTGATAGGACGCCACTCACTTTCTTGTCTTGTGCTTAACAAGTTTTGCTATACTAAGAACCTATGCACATGGCAAGGCTCCATAGGCAAGCGAGGTGTGTTATGCTAGGTGGCCTTGAATTAGAGTTATGAGCTTCACAAGGTCAACAATTTGTATTATTTCAAACACTTATGAACATTATGTATAGGTTTTTGTTCAAGGGGATCTTCCATCATTTGTGTAAGGTCTTCTTCTTATGGATCATTGTGCCTAATGTCTCCAAGAAAGGACAAGTCAAGAGTAAAATTTTCACAACTAAGGGAATGTAGTGTGTCACATCAAGCCACTAAGAGAAAATTTGTACACTTAAAAATATAGCGCACTCTTGGAGAGCATCAAACCCAATGACACCTCTAAGAAAATGACACATCACAAGAAAAAAGAGACTTGCACCATGAAACATGCAAAATATCAAAAGATATCATTTATGTATTCCCCCAATTTAAAGTAGTTTCTAACACCATTGTTGTGAGAAATTATTTTAAAGTAGACAATATTTTATCCTAATACATAAGAGCTTTCCTCAAAAAACTCTATGCCAAGTGATATGTTTCCAAAATGATGTTGTGTGGAAAAAAATGAGGGAGGGGTTTCCCCCAAAAATACATAAGGGATCTATGGATTCAAGGTCAATATGTCTTTGCTATAATGTTTTTATAGAGCTCAAAAATGTAATCATTCTACAAATACTCATAGAATTGGAAAAATGATGAATAGAGAGCAAAAAAAAAAGAAAAATCCTTTCGGGTCAACATGGAAGAGACCTAAATGTCTTAACATCAAAATAATGTAGGTACATATAGAGGAATGCACAAAAAGAGAGAGATACATAAAATGAAATAGCACGAGGGATCACATTATGCACATGAAATCACATAAAGAAACATGAAAATGAAAACAATGCAAAATAATAGTTTAAGGCACATGCGAGTTAACCTATAAAAGGTTGTATGCATCCCAATCTCAAATAGTATATATGGAAGGTAGACAACTAGCCAAAGGGACAAAATCAAGTGCCAAACTAGGAAACATACCAATTTCAACACTCTTCTTAGGAGAATTATCATTTAAGCTCATAGAAGAGGAAAACAATGAATTCAACTCATTATGCACTTTTTCATCAATCTTTGCAATATTGATGTCATCGTCCAAATTAATCACAACAAGCGGTCATATGATAATGTCTCTAGAAGGTTCTTGTTTACGTTGCGGCAAGGGTATAGAGTCACCATGCATTGCTTTAAGTAAGTTTGGATTTTTATTTTCTATGTTGTTCTTTTCTTCTTTAGCTTGTAACATGCAAGCAATAGCATGATGTCTACGCCTATGCTCTCTAGCATTTCAGTTTCTTTTCAATCTGTTGTCAATTTATGTAGGAGAAGGTTTGTTAATCATAGGCTTCTTCTCTTCCCTTAGGGGATAAATAGAAGGAACCATAGGAGGTTGTTCAACCACTTTCTCTTTAGATTTGTAAACTTGTTTGACTTTAGGAGGCACGGTGAGATTATTTTGATTGTATTTTTGTTCCTTGTAGTAATTTGTAGGAGGAATTGTCATAGGTTGCTCTTAGATATTTGGAAGGGTTTATTTCTCACTCATCAATTCGTCACTTGGGATAGGTGGCTCAATCATGAGTTGAGGCATATTTCTAAGGGATAATTCTTTTATGTTCTTTACATTAAAACTTTTGATATTCTTTGAAAAAGTAGTCCTCATGAGGTCTAATAGGTTTGATAGGCTCAGGACACAATAAATCTAATGAAAAGTTCCCATGGGAAGACACAAGATTAAAGCCACTATGATGCATAGTAAATATTTCATTGCCAAAGGGAAACTTAAAACATTTATGCACAACTGACGAGATGGCATCCATGGAGCAAAGCCTTGGATAGCCTAAGTTCACATGAAATTTTTCTGACGACGGGATGATGGTGAATGAGACATTTAATGTTTTCAGTCCAACTTTTAAAGGGAGATTTATTGAGACCATCATAGGACAAGTAAAAATATTATGCATTTCAATCCATGCTTTAGCTTATCATATGTATCTTGATAGAGTTCATGCACAAGTAAGAATTCTTCAATAATCACATTCTCTACACAAATGGGATCAATTAATATCCCATTAGTAGGCTTTTCATTGATTATTCTAGCTATGTAAAGAGGACCATCGGGTGCATGTTTAAGTATTTCTTTTTGTGAGAATGGGTCCTAGCTTACTTAGCTAGGACACACTTCAGTGATTGAGAAATGTTATGTAAAAGTAGGGTCCTCGGACCTAGTGAGGACCCATTTGCTAGGTGGAAAATGGGTCATAGGTCACTAACCTAGGACACACACCTTGTAAAATTAATTGTTCTAAAAATATACTATGTACTAAGATGATGACCTTGAGTTCTTTCAAAGACTGCTTATTTCTTACAATGATTTCTTCATTTCACCCTTCTATGAAGTTTCCATGGACTTACAAAAATTCTTTGATTATATTTGATCCTAACCTCTCATCCCACATTGAATCCCTACATGTCTTCCCAATTTATCATTGTAGCATAGTAATTCATGTGCTTAAGAACAAAGGTTTATTTAGGGTAACTATGGGAAAGAAAAAAGAACCCAATGCAAATAAAGACAAAGAAAAATATTTCAATAAGTGTAACCAAGCATTTGGCTTTCTATGTTTAAATTTATCTCTTGATTTATTGTTCTATGTTGAGAGGTTGAAAACATCCAATGAAGTTTGGGAAGCTCTAAACACGCTATTTGGGAAAATTGATGAACTTAGAAGTCATATTCCTTTTTACTCATTAATGTTGGCTCCCTTCCTTGCTAGGCTAGGAGAAGCAAAGCTACTTTCTCCTTAGCATGCACGATTATATAAAAACTTGATTGATTCATGGGATCAGTACCTCCATCTGTGTCTTCCTATTAATGAATAGATAAGCACATCCCACTACTACATGTGATATGATGTATATAAGGAACCCATCTATTGCCTCCACTTGTTGTTTCCTCTCACTTTGGGTGGGAGGGAATTTGATTTGTTGGACTGGACCCATGCCCATTGCTCACCCTTTCTTTATCTCAACTGAGGATTATTCTGCTATAATCCCCAAGAAATACCCCACCACCCAAGGCCCCAATCCCACCAACTATTTGTAAACCCCACCAACCATACCTACCCCTAGGATAATGGGGTCAACCACCAACCCCACCACCCATGGGGTCTACAACCCCACCATCCCATAGGCCTTAGGGTGGCAGCTGGATCAAATCAATCTACATGAAAATACCTTTCGACCCCCCAATTCTAGTGCTTTATTATGAGGTCTTGAAATAACTAAACACTTTTAGAGGTAGGTGAATAGTTTTATCTAAATTAGATTGGTTGATTTGTGTGTTTATTTCTATATTCCAACTACCCACAATGCTCGTGAACCAGTAGAGTTTTGTTAACCCAATATTTGATATATCAAGACAAGCTCTCGCATAACTTGAAACATATTGTGTCTTATACCCATGTATTACAGCCTATTAGAGCACTCACTACAGCTAATCATAAGGAGCACACCCACTATTTGTTTTGATCTTGAAACTACTTTGAGCTCTTATTATGCCTAATGGAAGAGCTTGTCAAATCAAACCTATGATTTTCTCAATGTGAAGTGCCCACCCACCAACTATATCTGCAACTATAGTTTCCCACCCACTCGAATCAAACTATATTCAAGTGGGGGGGTACTATAGGGTGGGTGGGTGGTGGAACTATAACTCCCACCCACCCCTCAAATTTTATGGTAGGTGGGTTAGATTAGTTGGTGAATCAATCTATAATGAATCGAATTGATCTCTGATTATTCCTAACAATAAAAGTAGGGGGTAAATAGCTCGACAATCATTTTATCAATTTAAATGTTAAAATTCTCAATGAAAATGAGATTCCCCCTACCCCTCTTTTACAAGGGAAATTCCCATAATTGTTAGGTAATTTTTCAAATTTAGAGGACTTCTTCACTAAATTTAAATCTTTAAAGTTGCAAATAAAATATTGTGGAATTGATAAGAAAGATGACCAATTAATTATTTCTATACTTTCCAAGATAGGTCCATAATTTTCTATGTTTGTCTCAACTTTCTACTCTACTAAACAGGCTCTTGGAGCCTCATGGTCAATTCCCACACTTGATAACTTTATTGTTGATCTCACGAAGGAGTAAGAAAATTTAATTCAAATGGGCACTTTGAAGTCTACTAAGCCTCAAGCCCTACTTTTAGGGAATGAAAAGCAACAAACTTCAAAAGGAAAGAAGAACACTAAAAAGGACAAGGAAGATAAGAAAGAATGAACAATTGGAAACTGCACAAACAATAACTTTTCTCAACAAAGTAAATCGATTAATGAGAAATATAAATGTTCCTTTTGTAAAAAACTTGGACATGATGAAAATCAATGCATGAGGAAACAAATATAGAATCTCAAAAATATTCTCAAAAACAATAATATAGGCCTAGCTAATTTTTTCAATGCATCTTCATTAACTCAAGGAAAATGGTATGGACAAAGAGGAATTAAAAGGAAAGGACTTAGTTGCTACAACAACTTCATCAATGGATTATAGACTCTGGTGCTTCACACCATATGGGCTCTTCATGGGTTATTTTTCATCCTTAGAGCAATCTAGTATGTCCACAATCACCTTAGGTGATGATACTCTAGAATTGGTCAAAGGGAGAGAATCTATTGAGGTTTAAGGAGGAACATTTTCAAATGTTCTAAGTGTTCCTTCACTATCAAATAATCTCATTTTGGTGTATCAAATAGCTGAATATAGGGAAGGGCATGAGAGTACATTTCTCTCCAAATTTAGCTGAGATAAGAGAATTGCAAAGCAACAAGTTGGTTGCAATAGGGGAGGAAAATAACCAATCCAAATTATATACCATCTTTTCTTTTTCCACAGATATTTCTCCAAAATCACTACTAACTCATTCAGGTGAAGTTAGTAAATTATGGCATGAGTGGTTTGGCCATCTTAACTACCGCTTTCTTGAACAACTATGTTAACATAATATGGTCAAGGGATTACCAAATGTTAAATTTTCCAAAGGACTTTGTGAAGGTTGTGCACTTGGAAAACATCTAGAATCAAAATTTGACAAAGTAAAATCATGGAGGGCAACACAAGTCTTAGAACTTGTTTACATTGATGTTTTTGGGGCTTTCCCCATCCATCTTTTACAAAGAATAATTTTTTTCTTGCCTTTATTCATGATTTGTCATGATATATATGGGTTTATTTCCTTAGGAAAAAGTCAAAATTATTTGAAACTTTTCAAGATTTCAAAGCTCTTGCCAAATAACAATCAAGGAAAGTCATCAAATTTCTTTGAATAGATAATGGGGGTGAGTATGTCAGCAACCATTTTGAGAAATTTTGCATAGCATCTAGGGGATATATTTGCAACGCATAGTTCCTTATACTTCCAACAAAATGGTGTTGTTGAATGAAAAAATAGATCTTTAAAAGAGATGGTTAATTGTATGATTTTCTCTAAAGGACTAACACCATCATACTAGGCAGAAGCAATCAATTGTGCATGTTATATTTAGAATAGAGTTCCTCATAAATCCTTGAATGGTACCACCCCCTTTGAATCTTTTAAAGGATGGAAACCAATAGTTGATCATTTCAAAGTATTTGGCTCTCCTGTCATGGCACACATTCCAAAATATTGTCACAAGGCCATGGATCCATAATCCAAACCTTGCATCTTTGTCAATTATCTAGATGGTGTAAAATGCTATCACCTACTCCACCCTACCACACATGATCTATTTATTAAGAGAAGTGTTAAATTTCAAGAAACATCTCTTTAATCTATACTTAACATTTATTAACATATTGTGGATTCTCTAGATCCTGATTATACTTCTGATGATTCAAATCATTGACAAAAAACTCCTAGTGTAGTATATACTTCTTCTAGTTCTAATAATGATGATAGTGATGAGGGTTCATCTTCATCCAATTATGGATTACATTAGAAGTTTATATTTTTGTACCAAATTCACCCACATCTCAAACTCTATGATCACTTCACAAGGTAGATTCATGGGTAGAGGTTTCAACAGATAATAGATAGATTCATATAGATTTTAAGGGGGGCACATGCCTTCTTTTCTTCAATTTATGATTTGTGGAAATTTAGAGAGGCATCAGGCATACCTAAGTGGGATATTTCTATGGACGAGGAATATGATTCCTTGATTAGAAATCACACTTGGGATTTGACATATCTTCCTAAGGGAAGGAAGACAGTTCAATGTAGATGGATATATCAAACTAAATTTATAGTAGATGGGTCAATTTATAAATACAAATCATGATTAGTTTCCAAAGGTTTTTTCCAAGTTGCAAGTTCATTGACTATACAAAAACCTTTGTACCAATTGCTAAGATTAATTTGATTCGACTCACACTTGTTATAGTCACAACACATGGATGGGTTGTACATTAGATGGATGTGAAGAGTGCATTTCCTCATGGAGACCTTGAGGAGGAAATCTACATGGAACAACCACCAAGGTTTGTTCAAGATTCATCCTTAGTTTGTAGACTTAGGAAATCTCTCTATGGCCTCAAACAAGCCCCTAGGCCTTGGTATGCCAAGATGGATTCCTACCTCATATCTTCAAGTTTTACTAGATTCCATTTAAATCCTAATGGGTATCTATTGTGGCAAGATGATTCAATTTTGATAATGGTCCTATATGTTGATGATCTTTTGATTATCGAGAGTACTTCATTTTCCATTACAGTAGTGAAGTCAACACTTCAGGATAGATTTGAAATTCATGACAAACTTGGTTTTATTGCACTACTTCCTTGGCATTGAGATTTCACTATTTGATTTAGGGATCACTCTTGCACAACCTAAGTATACTCTTGATTTACTTGCATGGTTTCACATGACTACTTGTAAACCATCTTCGACTCCCTTTATATCTAGAGTCAAGCTTGAGAATTCTTGTACTACACCATTGGTTGACGCTACTTTGCATCGATAGCTTGTTGGTATTCTTATATACTTGACTCATACCAAGACAAAAATTTCATATTTAGTTGGCGTGGTTTCAAGATTTATGCAAGAACATCATAAGCTACATTGGAAGGCAGTTAAGAGGATCCTTCATTACCTTCATGGCACTCTTGGGTTTGGGATTCATTACAAAGTTGGTTCATCTATTGACTTGGTTTTTTTGCATATTTAGAATGGGTTGGTGATACTAAGCATCACAAGTTCACTCCAGGTTATAGTTTTTCACTTGGTTCAGGACCTATTCAATTGGTCTAGCAAGAAGCAAAATGCTTTTGTTATATCATCCATAGAGGTAGAGTTCAATGGGGTTGTTAACTTAGCTACTAAGGCTATATGGATTCAAGGCATTCTTTTTGAGTTTGGTATTCCTTTTAGGGAGCTTACAGTCATATATTGTGATAACCAGAGCACCATTCAAATATGCAATAATTTGGTTCAGCATAAGCAAACTAAACACATAGAGATTCATATGCATTATATTTGAGAGCTTATTCATGGGAAGACCATCAACTTAGTCCTTTGTCAGTCTTCAAAGTAGGTTGCTGACATTTTCACTAAACCCTTTACTGAGATAAATTTCATTCATCTACAAGCTCTTCTTGGCATGTGTGGTCTACATCAGCAGTAGCATCATCTTTGGGGGGGCTTTCTAGCCTTCTTCTCATCTTATCTCTCTTTTGGAGGATATTTTTTCCCACTTTATTTTCTATCTTTCTTTTTTTATGATAAATTACATTGTACATGGGTATCTCACTAGGCCTCATAGCCAGGACCCATTTCTTTTGCGGCCACCTAAGCTTTTCTTAAGGGGACCATGTTAGTGTATGTATTTCATACACATAGTCTTTAATCCTAGATAGGATTCCATGGCACTTGCACATGTGAGGTGTAAAGGTTAGTTAAGATTCTTTAGAGGTTTCAAATCACTTTTGACACCTCATGCTACTTTTGTGGTAGGTAACTCACCACCACTTCATGAGTGAGGAGTCCTATCCTTGTTTCATGGAGATTGATTTCCTCCTTCATGCATATTTATATGCCTTGTTGATTTAATTCATTGGTCGGCTTCATATAGTTTTGTGTTCATTGTACTTGTTATTGATCTTCATATTTGCAACATTCTACACAATTAAGGTATTGTACATGTAATTGAGGTGAGTGAAATATTCTTTACTTAATTGATCAATGTTCCATCACAATAGATCTCATGTAAATTGAATGTCAATAATTAGATACATGTTCTAGGATTAAAATTTTAAATGAGAAAGCATAGAAACTATAATATGTGTCTTTTTATGTGTCATGTGTCTATTTTTCCTTGGCCTATAAAGTGGGAGAATCACATGATACTTTATGCCTTAACAATCATCTTGATGTAATATATTCAAAATAAGATGAAGCATGACCATTGAATATGTTAATGTTTATAAATTTAAGTAATATGATATAGATATGATTAATAATTATTAGTGAACCATTTTCATTTTATAATCCTATGATACATTAGTCTTGTCTAGGGATTTCTTGATTTAGGGTTTGAAGAACATTAGGATTTTCTTGATTTTGATATGCATGCATGCATTCACACACTAAAAAAAATCTAGAGTTTAGGTAGATTGATGGCTTAGGATTTAATATTTACAATTTTTTAATTAACTTTAAAAAAAAACTAAACCCTAAAAATTGAAAAAATATATATTAAAAATATCAAAAACCTACCTATGCCTGAAGAAAAGTGGCTTTGGAGGGAAGAGGATAGAGGTGGAAAATGGTGGTCACTAGAAGTTGCAAAGAGGGTACCCATTACGATGTTTTCATTGTTCAAATCACCCTCATCGTTAATGTAGCTAAAAAATGAGCTCATGGAGATTTTTTTTAAATATTTTTTTTAGAAAGGGTACACATTCATAAGGGGCACCCATTTCTAAACAAGTACACATTCATAACAAGTACTCATTTAGGTTGAGACCTCTAACCATAACAAGTACTCATTTTGATTGGGTGTGTGTGTAGGCTTGGGGCCCCATTCCTCTTGAGAATTTTTTTAGCCTAACACTTCTACTAAAAGTTGATGCAGAGCATTAAATTACCACTCTTGGTTCGTTCAATTTTTTTGGAAAGACAGTTCAGTCTTCTTAGGACTAGTTGGTGCATGTCTACTTCAGTTTTCAAGTTTGAATTTCTATGTTGTTTTTCAGGTTGACAGTTGTCTTAGTGGGTTTTGTAGGTGAGTTAAATTAGGAGGTAGTTGTAGAGTTTTGGGGAAATAAGTTAATGAAACAATAATGAAGTAGAGGCTAGGGGTTACGTAGGTTTTAGGGGGATTTTTTTTGGGATCAGTTTTCAACAAGATTTGGGGGTTGTCATAGATATATCACCAGAAGTTACATCATGTTGACAAGAAATGCAAAAAAAAAGAAAATCTTTTGATATTTTTAAATATGTATAATATCTGAGTTCCAGACTTCTCTTTGTTGTTCATTCTTTTATTTTTGGGGAAATCTTAGTTTGATTGTGTGTTTTTGGATAGATTCTGCATATTGTAGATTTTTTTTGAAGTGCAGGCTTGAGAATTTGGCTACATCATCTTTGGTATTAGAGCACAAATCTGGAAATAAAATAAAATGGCTCAAAGAGGAGCTCGAATGGCTTGGGGACAAAGAGGCAGGAGAAATGCTAGAATGAGAGGTAATGCCATGGATGAGGTACTTCAAAGGCTGCAGGATCTGGAGGCCAGATTGCTTCATGAAGACTCTGAAGAAGAACAAGAAGTTCAAAGAGGGCGAGCAGCAGTCACAGACCCAATGGAGAGACTTATTGAGGCCATCAACAAATAGGGAACTAGATTCAAGGTTGAGGTTCATGATTTTAAAGGTGAGCTAAATCTTGAGGTGTTCTTGGATTAGATTCAAGACTTAGAGAAGTTCTTTGACATGGAAGGGATTGAGGAAGATGATCCACGAAGGGTCAAAATTTCAGCTTCAAAGATGAAGTCTCACGCAGCTCTATGGTGGGAGAATCTCCAAACCACTAGGAGGAGTCAAGGCAAAGAGAAAATTAAGTTGTGGCCAAAGATGTTGAAACATCTAAAGGCTAGATTCTTGCCATCAAATTATCAGCAGAATATTTTTAGAGAATTTTAGAACTTGAAACAAAAGGAGTCCTCCTTATCTGGTTACACTGAAGAATTTATGAAGCTGCAAATCAAGACCAATTTGCAAGAAGATAATGAGCATATTGTGGCTAGATATATCAATGGGCTTAGATTCCAGCTTCAAAATGAGTTAGTTTTACTCAAAGTAAGTAGTGTGGATGAAGCATATCAACTAGCCTTGAAAGCTAAGGAAAAATTGAATAGAGTTAGCAGAATGGCCAACAAAAGAGGTGGTAGTAGTTCTAATAGAGGAAGAGGGGGTTCCTCCAAATCAACTACTGAAGAAGATCCAGTGGATAATGTGAAGCCTACCTTCCAAGGTAGGGGAGGTTTTAGAGGTAGAGGTAGAGGGCAACCATATTTGGGAGGTTGGAAACCTTTGAAGTGCTATATTTGCAATGAAGCTCATAGAGCTATAGAATGCCCTCAAAATCCCAAAAGAGATATGAAGACTCAAGAAGAAGGTGAAGAGCCATTGGTAGAAGAGGTGGAAGCAGAGATAGGAGAGAGTCTGATATTGAGAAGGACCATGATAGCTGGAGACAAAGAAACCACCAAAGCTGATTGGAGGAGGAATAGTGTTTTTCAAACACAATGCAAGTGCAAAGACAAAGTGTGCAAGGTGATTGTGGATGGAGGGTCCACAGATAACTTGGTAAGTATAGACACGGTACAAAAATTAAATCTTGTTTGCATGCCAAAACAAAATCCTTATAAGATTTCTTGGTTAAAGAAGGATCATAGTGTGCTTGTGAACTAGTCTTGCTTAGCTGAATTCAAAATTGGTCCATATGAAGATAAGGTGTTGTGTGATGTGGTACCAATGGATGCTTGTCACTTTTTATTGGGTAGACCATGGCTATATGATAGAGATGTAACCCATCATGGTAAAGAAAATACTTATGAGATACAGCAAAGAGGAAAACTCCATATTTTGAAGCCTTTTAAGGAAGAAGGATCAGCAGAAATAAAAACTTTGACACTATTTATAGTAGGATGGAAGGAGTTTTTAAGAGAATCTAAGGGAAATCTATGTTATCTATTGTACCCAAAAGGAAAATAGAAATCAGATCAGCAAATAATTCCTTTGGAAGTGCAGGAATTGTTGCAACAATATTCATACTTGACACCAAGTGATCTACCAGCTGGGGTACCTCCCTCTAGAGGCATTACTCACCAAATTGATCTAATTCCTAGTGCCAAACTTCCAAATTAGGAAGCCTATAGAATGACTCTAGAGAATGAGGAAATGAGGAAACAAATCATAGAATTAATGGAGAAGGGATTTGTGAGAGAAAGTATGATTCCATGTGCTACACCTGCTCTACTCTCCCCTAAGATAGGAGGAAAGTGGAGATTATGTATGGATTCGAGAGCTATTAATAAAATTACTATGAAGTATCGATATCCACTACCCAGGATGGATGACTTATTGGATTTCCTATCAGGTGCTAAAATCTTCTCCAAGATTGACCTCAGAAGTGGTTATCATCAAATTCAGATTCGAGAAGGTGATGAATGGAAGACTACCTTCAAAACTAAAGATGGATTATTTGAGTGGTTGGTGATGCCATTCAAATTGTCCAATGCTCTAGCTACCTTCATGTGAACAATGAACTAGGTATTTAGAATGCACATTGGGAAGTTTTTGATAGTTTATTTTGATGATATCTTAGTTTTTAGTAAATCCTTGAAGGAGCATGTAGAACATTTGAAGATAGTATTTGATATACTCAGAGTAGAAAGGTTATTTATCAACCAAGAAAAAAGTGAATTTTGCAAGAATAAGCTGGTATTTTCGGGAAATGTTATTTCATTGAATGGATTGAGCATGGATCTAGAAAAGGTCAAGGCTATTTTGGAATGGCTTACTCCTCAAAGCATTACTAAAGTGAGGAGCTTCTATGGTTTGGTAAATTTTTATAAGAGATTCATCAGGAATTTCAGTGGTGCATAAGTGCACCATTGACTGATTGCACAAAAGGGAAGGTCTTTACTTGGACAAAAGTAGCTGAACATAGTTTTGAACAACTCAAGAAAAAGGTTACTGAAGCACCTATCCTTTCCATACCTGATTTTGATAAACTTTTTACAGTTGAATGTGATGCTTCAGGAGTAGCTATTGGCGGAGTGTTGAGTCAAGAGGGAAAACCATTTACCTTCTTTAGTGAGAAATTAAATGAGGCTAAAAAGAGATACACCACCTATGATAAGGAATTTTATGTAGTGGTACAAGCATTAAAATATTGGAGGCACTATCTCTTACATAAGGAGTTTGTTTTGATGACTGACAATCAAGCTTTGAAGTACATAAACTCACAAGGTAAGTTGTCCCACAAACATGCTAAATGGGATTCATTTTTGCAGGCCTATACTTTTGTTATTCAACACATAAATGGAAAAACCAATGTAGTGGTTGATGCATTGAGTAGAAGACGTCATTTGTTGGTTGTTATGAGTCATGGCCTTGTTGGTTTTGAAGAGATGAAGGAAGATTATGCAAATGATCCTCAATTTAGCTGCATCTTGACAATTTTAAACAATACAAACCATTCTCATATGCAGCCATTTGAAGACTACATGTTGTTAGATGGATTTTTGTTCAAGGGATCACAACTTTGTATTCCCTCAGGTTCACGAAGGGAAAAGCTCATAAGAGAGATGCACTCCAATGGATTAGGTGGGCACTTTGAAAGGGATAAAACTTTGGGATTAGTAAGCGAGAAGTTCTTTTGGCCCAATATGAGAAGAGATGTGAACTTGAGTTTGTTGCTACTTGTAGGGTGTGTGAAATAGCAAAAGGAGGAAGCCAAAATATAGGCTTATACATGCCCTTACCCATGCCTAAAGAGCCATGGATTGATATCTCAATGGATTTTGTTTTGGGGCTTCCAAGAACTCAAAGAGGCAATGATTCAGTGTTTGTAGTGGTGGACCATTTTTCCAAAATGGCCCATTTCATACCATGTAAGAAGACTAATGATGCAAGTCAAGTGGCACATTTATTTTTCAAAGAAGTTGTGAGGTTGCATGGTGTTCCAAAAACAATAAGAAGTGACAGGGACACAAAGTTCTTAAGTCACTTATGGAGGGTCTTGTGGAAGAAGATGGATAGAAAATTGCAATTTAGCTCAGCATAACATCCCCAAACTGATGGTCAAACAAAGGTGGTTAATAGAAGCCTAGGCAATCTATTGAGGTGTTTAGTCGGAGACCATCCTAGACAATAGGATTTGGTGATTCCTCAAGCTGAATTTGCCTATAATTCTAGTCTAAATCGATCAACAGGTAAGTCTCCTTTTCAAATTGTATATGGTTCTAATCCTAAAGGAGTTGTAGACTTAGTTGACTTACCAATAAGCCAACAAAATAATCAAGAAGTTGCAATTTTTTTGGAGAATGTTAAAGAGATACAATAGCAAGTTAGGCTCAAATTACAGTCCATGAATGAATAATATAAGGAAAAATCTGATCAACATTGAAGGAAAAAGGTCTTTCAAGAAGGAAACTGGTTATGGTACATCTACGCAAAGAAAGGTATCCCCAAGGTTCCTACAATAAGTTGAAGCCAAAGAAAATAGGACCTTGCAAAATCATAAGGAGGATCAATGACATTGCCTACCAAATTGAATTTCTTGAAGATTTGGACATTAGTCCAATCTTTAATGTTGCTAACTTATATTCACACTTAGCTAGAAATGGTGATGATCAGGAAGAAATTGAGTCAAATGAGAAGGAAGACGACAATTGAGCCAAACATCTACCAAAGAAAAAAAGAGAGCAGATTGAACGAGTGATAGATACCAAATTGGTGGCTACCCGATCCAGATCTTACAAGCAATATTTTGTTAAGTGGAAAGGGCTTCCTGATTCTTACAACTCTTGGGTCTCAAAAGCTAATTTGCTTAAGTATAGCCAAGTTGAACCAACTTTTGAATCAGATATAGGATAGGAATGTTTAAGCTTTTCAAGACAAGGGGAGGATGATGCGGAGCATTATATTACCACTCCTGGTTCATTCAATTTTTTTTGGAAAGACAGTTTAGTCTTCTTAGGATTGGTTGGTGCATGTCTACTTCAGTTTTCAAGTTTGAATTGTTGTGTTGTTTTCAGGTTGACAGCTGTCTTAGTGGGTTTTGTAGGTGAGTTAAATTAGGAGGTAGTTGTAGAGTTTTGGGGAAATAAGTTAATGAAACAATAATGAAGTAGAGGTTAGGGGTTACGTAGGTTTTAGGGGAGTTTTTTTGGGATCATTTTTCAACAAGATTTGGGGGTTGTCATAGATATATCACCAGAAACATCTTGTTGACAAGAAATGCAAAAAAAAGAAAATCTTTTGATATTTTTAAAATCTGTATAATATCTGAGCTCCAGATTTCTCTTTGCTATTCATTCTTTTATTTTTGGGGAAATCTTAGTTTGATTGTGTGTTTTTGGATAGATTCTGCATATTGTAGATTTTTTTTGAAGTGCATGCTTGAGAGTTTGGCTACATCAAAAGTGGACCCAACTTCTTGTTTCTACCTAGGTACTCAATATTTGGTGGTTGAAGTCTCTAATTTAGGAATTTACTATTAAATATTTATGAGATAGAATGAGTTTGAGAAATAAGAGTTTTAATTTATATCAAGTTGGGAATACATTTGATTATTGAATGACTAGAAGTTGAACACTTGTATATTATCTATTAAGTAGAAAGTGTGTAGTGATTTGACAATTTTGTCAATGTGATTTGATAAATATCTTCTAAAATTGTGCAAACTGTAATATAAGATTTTATATTAGTTTTTTTTATATTTTCAAAAGTAAATTGTAGTTATTATGAATAACATTGTATTTTTCCTCATATGAAGTATGCAATGAATTGAAAATATTTATTCTTTTCATATGGACTAATGTGTAGTTGCATGAATTTTAGTGATTCAATGATTTTGCATGCTACTTATTAACTCAAAAATAAGTAAAAGATAATATTTTAATGTTCAAAGAATAGTGTGCATATGTTCTATTAACTTATCAAAGTATGAAAAATACCCTCACAAGTATTAGAACATGCTAAACTACTAAGTCTTCTCCTCTAATTGCTATCAAACTTGATGGATTTTCTTAAACAATTGAAGCTCGATCAGTATCCTCTATATAAAGAACAAATACTAAATGTACTCTATGACCACTCATGTAATGTTTAGTACACAAATGATCTTGTGATATTTAAATACAATATTTTTATTATGATAAAACTGGAAGGGCCAGAGCCTGCACAGGTAGCCGAGTTGGCTTAAGTCTTGGGTTTGCTCCCCAAGGTCTCGGGTTCAACTCAGAGGCCCGAACTTACCCAATGTGTATGGCTTGCAGGCGGTTGTGTGCATCTCTAGGGA